>VYZU01070048.1:4851-38879 GCA_013401355.1 Ceyx cyanopectus
AGCTTGTAGTGACATAACTGATTAGCCCTGCATTTGAAGTTTAATAATTTATTTTCATACATGTGTTATCACTATTACAAATAACTTTTTGAATACATGCAGGTTTTAAGCATGAGGAACAAAGCAATATTTCTGCACAGTCAATTTTCAGAAAAGAAACTGCTTCAAGGCCATATTACACATGTAGTATGTATAATCAATTGTAATCAGTCACAGTCAATCACATGTAATCAGGACAATCTGTAGATAATGTATCACTCAAGAAATATCATCTTAGTTTTGATCACAGTATTTGGAGAGCCCATTGAGATTCTTTGCTCCCTCAAGAAATTCACACTATCTCAGGTACTACTGCTTAGTATTTTGCTTGAGACACTTAGAAAAGCATTTACTAAATTCTCAGACACATACTTCAACATTATCTTAAGCACTCCATGCTACTCTAAATATAAACAACATACCACAAACATGGAATTTTCAAGACCTGCTCAAAGTTAACTCACGTCAGTATTCAGGTCTGCAAAACCTTTATTTCTGCCTCATTTTAGCCAACCCACAGTTTCTGTCTGGCTACATAAGGAATGCCAGTATTTCATGCTCTACCTCAAAGTCATGGTAACCTGACATGAATACAGTTTGCCACCAAAAAGATCAGTACCTCCCTAAAGGCTCAATGATGACCTTGCTCTGGCACTTTATGTTCATTTTTTCAAGCACTACACTGGAGAGGGGAACTGCTCTGAGGACTTCTGTTTTGGTGGTGTTATATTTAGCCAGATAAATGCCTGGATCTACCTCACAAGAATACTTATTTGTTTCAAAACCTAGGCCACAGGAACTTGCAGCTCATGGAAAAGACAACATCACCTGCTTCAACAAAAAGCTCCACCTACTTCAAGTTACAGTGAGGGAAAAATTGCAAGCTTAAACATGATTTTATTCCAAGGAATAAAAAGCCCAATTTATTTTGGAAAAAGCTCAGTTTTACCTGAAACTATCAAAACAAGCTGTTTCTGCCATTAATCCAACATGAATTCAAACAAATGTACACAGGGCTTAAAATATATTAGATCACTGGTCCATACACTAAATGTCCAAATAAAAGCAAAGTTTGGGTGCAGAAGACTCCAGGTGAACACCTTAGCAAAATGACAATTAAAAACATCTTTGGGAATAGCTGGGGGTTTTTTTGCCCAAATTTCTTGTTCAGAGTTTCCTTTCTTCTATTACTGTTTATCAGTTTATGTAATATACAGAAACATTAAGTCTCCTGCACAAAAGTTCTAATTATTAGGAACTAATCAACATGCTAATTCAAAGCCAAACCATTCTAAAATATGACATCAATTTGCACTTCTTAAAGTATATATTTAAGAAATTCATCTCAATACATGATTGTCTCCTGTTTCCCCCCACTAGTAGATCATAATCCAGTGAAGAAGGTATGAGAATCACAGTGAGACCAATTGCTCTTGATTTATTTCAGATTTATTTCCAGGGTAGGCAATTTTAATGTAGCAGCATGAGTATCAAATCCAATGGACACGTGAACAAGAGACAGAAAGTAAACAGGGAACACCTCAGGGAAGGTACTCTTGGTGAAGGAGTGAACATGATTCAGTAAGATTCCAATTTCTATTTGAAGTTTCAGAAGCTTATCTAGACTAAATCTCTCTGTAATTATAAACAATCTTCAAAAACTTCCATGAAAGTACATCTCTGACAAAAAAAAAGTAGTGAGATTTTTTTTTTTGCTTCTGTTTACTAATCCTTTTGGCAATCCTGACTACTAATTACTGTGATCTTGTATCATAATATGGTTCTCTGCCTTTTAAAACTGGATGTGGCCATTTCCTTCAAGCAGAATGTCACAAATACAGTATTATTAGACTACACAATAGCAGCATTATCTTATTTTTAGGCACAGCAGGTTAGCTCTGGTTTATCCACACATGTATATTAACTTTATTATTAAAACTTTCAGGGTAAAAAAAATAAAGCCCAGCAGCTGAAACCAAGAATCTTAGCTGGTAGCCAGAATTTTCATCATTCCAACTTCACAACTCATGAAATAAAGAGAGGCAAGACTGAAGCTTATCAGCACTCACAAATACTTTTATTATCTTTTCCCTATTTTCAAAAGAATCTAAGCAGTAATAGTTTGAATCAAACAGCTCATGGTTATCATCCTTCTGCACTTCCTCTCTCAAACTCTGGCACCTTGTTGCTCCAGATTTCCACTTCTCACTCCCTGTTCTCCCTTGAAGAAGGGCTGCAGAGAGAACACAGCACCTTTTTGGGGTCCTGCTAAGCACAGTCTTGGCTTTCACCTGCCTTCTGCAAAACAAAGAACAGGGACTGTGTGGATCTTCTAAGTTTCAATCAGCTGAAGAGAAAAAAATTAACTTATTTGCTTGCTGTTTCCTAACACAGAAATGCATATAGACACACCTAATTCTTACACTGGAGATGTTTCAAAGCATTTTCTAAAATGGATTAAATGGCTTCAGCACTTATTGGTAAACCACCACAAGGCAGAGGAAACAGAGCAAAACTTTTCACATAATAAAAGACCATTTTAACATCAGGTTATTAAAACAAGGTAAAAAATTTAAGTGAAGAACAAACAGTAGTTCAGAAGGGTATTTCTTAAAGGAAGAGTACAAACTCTTCAATTACACATTTCTATTGTGAATCTATGCTACAAACATACTGTAAACAGTCTAAAATATCTAAAAGAGGCCTCAGGAGTTTCAAATTCATTATGAAATGAAAATATTATGATAATGCCCTCTCACTAACATATTCCAAGGACTTAATATAATTCTTAAAACTATTTTCTAGAAGTACAGTATTTAGAGAGGGTCACCTAAAGATACACCACCACACACATTTCACCTCGAATGAAGGAAATCTGTGCTTTCTAGCAAGCAAAACTAGTGTCCCAAACACATTCCCATTTGGGGTTCATCTTTCATGTACTGTGTCTATCAACTGTGTCAAGTCAAAATGCTCTGAAAGTCTAGTGCTTTTACCAAAGGTTTCAACAGATTACTGGAACTTCCTTTAAGAATGGACTCATCCCCATTTCTGGTCCCATATTTGTCTGTCTCTCTTACCTCAGATACAGTCTGTCTGAATTTGGAATAAGATGAATTAAACTATATGGCCTTTCTAGTGAAATCCATGAAATAACTCTACATTGCTGTAACATGGCCTAACACAAGACATGAGCTTAGAGTGACATTAAAAGAACTAAAATTTTTCAGTAATTATGATGCCAGGCTGTCTGAAAATATCAATAAATTGTGATTATATGGGTCAAGTTCAATGGAAGTAAAGTGCACAAGATAAAACATGACATCATTACCCCTTCTATCAAAAAACACATAAGAAATGTTCTTTGCCATGTGTTAGTTTCCTATTACATGTCAGTAATTCAGAAGTTCTGTGGCAAAAGATTTAGTTTTCCCATAGAGACAAGTTTGTGAGATACAGGATTTTTCACTTGAAAAACAGTAAAAAACTGATGCTTACAAGCTCATAAACCTCTGCAGAAGTAATCTGCAAGAATCTATTATCAATATTCCAACTCCCAGATTTGGAGATTACAGAACTACTTTGCTGTATTCCAAGTCAAATCAGTGTTCTCTTGCCTTTCCAACTGAGATAAAGGTGAGAGTGTTTTAGCTAAAGAAGCCAACTTTTACCACTAAAAGTACCTTTTGCTTGCAGTCCAAAATATGTTCTGTTACGGTAGTTTCATCTAATTTATTTCAAGTGACTGAGTTTCTTTGAATTTTTGCTTGCAAAGTAATCTGTCTTCCATCAATGAGGATCTGTGCAAATTATTACAATAAAAAGGTTTTCAAAGCAATGCTGTTCCTTACTTCCTTCGTTTATATTTGACTTCAGGCTTATTTAATATGCTCCCATGTAGATAAAAGTAGCACAATTTCGTTTTCATGCTGGGTGGCCAAAAGGTTAAACGTCAAGTTCCCAGTGTGGGAAAATCCCAAAGCAGACAGAACTGTTTTGATGCTTACTGAAGTTTTATTTCTAGCAGACTACTTAGATGTAGTACAGCCAACAATTCTGTTTGTCGATCCTGCTTCGCTGAGATAAGGGCATGATATTAAAATATTTACAGCATTAAAAGCTGGAATGTGTTTAAAATGCTGTAAAAAGGGCCCTTTTCAAACAGTTCTGTTACAGGAAATCCTTGGGGTAACTGCTCATCTGCAAGCACAGCCATTCCAGAAATCTTCCAAAATAAGTATTACACTAAAATATTCTCCAACACTTGTTCTTACATTAGTTTCATATGTAAGTTATTTAAACCTCTAACAGTTCTTCAATGTTTGTCAGTCTGTATATCCTGCAATACACATCCATATGCTTCACTGCACACAAGACTAAAACATACTAATGCTGCAGCTGTCTGTTTCAAACATATTAACATCTGGAGGAACACAGAATTAATGCTGAGAAGTAAACTTTCCTTTTCCTTCAGCATGTGTCTCACTACAGCTGGCTGGTAAGCAGTATACTGATGATGACAGTGAGGAACTTCAGATGTCAAAGAGCAAACCACCTTCTACATTTGGCAGTTGACCTATGACATGAAATGCACAATGCTAGTGAAAAAAAAAAAAAAAGTAGGTTAGCTACAAGTCATTCTTGTAATAAACTGCACTTTATGCATCTCTTGGAATAGCTTCCCCTTTGAGCTGGCAGGATTCCTCCCTAGGGGACTTAGCCTTACTTTTTGGAGTTAGTCTTGTCCTTCATTTCACATAGATAGAAATACATTATGTAACCCACTTAGAAATGTGCTGCTACAAATAAACTTGACCTTTTGGGTATTTTCACACAGAAGGAGTTTGGTAGTACTGCTGAGGTACTAGGAATAAAAAAAAAATAACCTCTGGAAACATCCAAAGTATGCAGCTTCCTTCTCTTAGAAATGAGCATGCCTTCAAGAAATGTGATAAAGTACATATTCTGCATCTGTCTCTCCCTCCCCCCCCTTAAATATTAAATCACCGCTCAAGGAAGTGATTCTCAGTCATAGAATGGTAGGGGTTGGAAGGCACCTCTGAAGATCATCTAGTCCACCCCCCCTGCCAATAGGAGTTGCACAGGAACACATCCAGTCAGAGATGGAGTCTCCACCACTTCTCTGGGCAGCCTGTTCCAGTGCTCCATATATTTTGTAAAAATAAGACCTTGAGTTCTCTACCTTCCCACAATGACAACAGGATTACAGGAAAGATCTCTTTGGAGTGCAAAGAGGCATCATTGGTATTGCCAAGACCACTTCAATAAGCTTTACAAATAACACTGGAATTTTGGAAGTAAGGAACATGGAAGCAAGGAACTAGAAGACATATATTAATTCCTCTGAGTTATTCCCACACTGGATTATGTTTCTCTAAAACTGTTATATGTCTGTATATATGTTATATATAACTGTATATATGTTATATATAACTGTTATATATGAAGAACATGGTACATAGCTGTGCCAACAAGGTAATATGTTGAATCAGGGCTCTTCTTGGGTCAATACTGTTCCCTGTTGTCAACACACAGAATCTCTATCTAAATAACAGTTCTTTCAAAAAGAGTTTCCTGCTCACATGAAGCATTTCCTAGACTTTCAAGGAGCTGCCTGTTAGTAGAGTTCTCCCAGTCTTCACCAAAACTAAAAGCTTCCCAAAAGCTTCCCAAAAGCTTCTTTTGCTTGCTCACACAGATTCTATTTTGCCTATTAAGCTGCCTTACCTCAATTGGCAAGTTTTCTCACTTTTAGCCTTCCAATTCTCTCCCCATCCTACTGCAGGGGGGTGAGCAGGTGGCTGGGTAGGGCTGCAAGGTGGCTGCTGTCCAGGGTTAAACTCCAACAACACTGATGAGACAATCACAGTAACTTTGAATACTCTGGAACACTTTGAATATCTGAATACTTTACATTGTGATACTGTTTTCAGTTATAAAGTTACTACATATTAACCATTAAAAATTATCTGTTGTCAATGTTTCAAAATGGATTACTTTGGAACCAAAAACTATGGAAGGAGACAGATTTTGTTTTGCCCACATTGGAACATTTCAGATTTTTTTTAAGAATCTCCAGCAATTCCACATTTTAAATGAAAAAACATCTGGTGTCACTTTAATGTCAAGACTAGGCTTTATTTTTGTTCTGTTAAGAAGTAAGTTATGACACTTTACAAACCCTCACCCCAAAGTACTGGTTTTGTTAGCTAGGTCCCCCAAAATTTCAACCTGCTCTATGGTCATTCCAGGTCAGAGTTCCTGGGCAGACACAAGAATATTCAGGGCAACTGCTTCCATCAGCTGCTGTAGATTTCTATAGCAAGACACTGAGAGCAGAGACACCACCCTGCTTTTTACCTCCAATGATCTGGAAAAAGCATCCTGCAGGAGGGAAGATAAAGGAAGAAGCATGTAAATATTGGGATGAAATAGGAAAGTTTGGATTGGATGGAAGAAGAAAAAAGAAAAAAAGAAAAAGATGTTGGATGATGTGTCTTGGTTTAATGAAAAGCAGACTGACACTGAACTGTGGAGCTAGGGCAAACCTAGAAATGCCCCAGGAAACAGTGTCAGACTTTGTGCATCACGAATAAAGCAGAAATGCTTTTGACTCTTCACTGACCTTCCAAAAGCAGCTGGAGAGGGTCTCAAGACACCTGAGCCTCATTGTTCTTTGTTGATCAGTACACGATAGAATCAAAAAACCACCCAGCAACATGCCCACTGCATTTCCAGCCAACTCATCCCTACAGGAACTGAAGGGTGTCATTCTCCAGCCATCACTCTGAACACACTCTGCAACAGACCCCTGAGGTCCAACCTACTGACCCTGACACTTCCATGACATTTTCATGACAGACTTTTCAACTTCAAATGTCATTATATTTTTTAAACTGGTGAACACTATTAAGGTTGCAATCTCAGCACTTAAAATTAGGAATGAAATCAATTACTGTCACTTGGACAACATTAATTTAGCCTCCTAGTAAAGGACGTTACAAAACAATACCATCACAGAATACCATTCAATGCAATTTGAACACAGTATTTGCATCCTTTTTCCCCCTGGAATACACATCTGGAGGTGTTTTAGGAACCTGTAATGAAAGAGCTAGTGCTCATCACAGGTCTAGAGGGCNGGAGTTGCACAGGAACACATCCAGTCAGAGATGGAGTCTCCACCACTTCTCTGGGCAGCCTGTTCCAGTGCTCCATATATTTTGTAAAAATAAGACCTTGAGTTCTCTACCTTCCCACAATGACAACAGGATTACAGGAAAGATCTCTTTGGAGTGCAAAGAGGCATCATTGGTATTGCCAAGACCACTTCAATAAGCTTTACAAATAACACTGGAATTTTGGAAGTAAGGAACATGGAAGCAAGGAACTAGAAGACATATATTAATTCCTCTGAGTTATTCCCACACTGGATTATGTTTCTCTAAAACTGTTATATGTCTGTATATATGTTATATATAACTGTATATATGTTATATATAACTGTTATATATGAAGAACATGGTACATAGCTGTGCCAACAAGGTAATATGTTGAATCAGGGCTCTTCTTGGGTCAATACTGTTCCCTGTTGTCAACACACAGAATCTCTATCTAAATAACAGTTCTTTCAAAAAGAGTTTCCTGCTCACATGAAGCATTTCCTAGACTTTCAAGGAGCTGCCTGTTAGTAGAGTTCTCCCAGTCTTCACCAAAACTAAAAGCTTCCCAAAAGCTTCCCAAAAGCTTCTTTTGCTTGCTCACACAGATTCTATTTTGCCTATTAAGCTGCCTTACCTCAATTGGCAAGTTTTCTCACTTTTAGCCTTCCAATTCTCTCCCCATCCTACTGCAGGGGGGTGAGCAGGTGGCTGGGTAGGGCTGCAAGGTGGCTGCTGTCCAGGGTTAAACTCCAACAACACTGATGAGACAATCACAGTAACTTTGAATACTCTGGAACACTTTGAATATCTGAATACTTTACATTGTGATACTGTTTTCAGTTATAAAGTTACTACATATTAACCATTAAAAATTATCTGTTGTCAATGTTTCAAAATGGATTACTTTGGAACCAAAAACTATGGAAGGAGACAGATTTTGTTTTGCCCACATTGGAACATTTCAGATTTTTTTTAAGAATCTCNTGGAAGGCACCTCTGAAGATCATCTAGTCCAACCCCCCTGCCAATAGGAGTTGCACAGGAACACATCCAGTCAGAGATGGAGTCTCCACCACTTCTCTGGGCAGCCTGTTCCAGTGCTCCATATATTTTGTAAAAATAAGACCTTGAGTTCTCTACCTTCCCACAATGACAACAGGATTACAGGAAAGATCTCTTTGGAGTGCAAAGAGGCATCATTGGTATTGCCAAGACCACTTCAATAAGCTTTACAAATAACACTGGAATTTTGGAAGTAAGGAACATGGAAGCAAGGAACTAGAAGACATATATTAATTCCTCTGAGTTATTCCCACACTGGATTATGTTTCTCTAAAACTGTTATATGTCTGTATATATGTTATATATAACTCTCTCCCCATCCTACTGCAGGGGGGTGAGCAGGTGGCTGGGTAGGGCTGCAAGGTGGCTGCTGTCCAGGGTTAAACTCCAACAACACTGATGAGACAATCACAGTAACTTTGAATACTCTGGAACACTTTGAATATCTGAATACTTTACATTGTGATACTGTTTTCAGTTATAAAGTTACTACATATTAACCATTAAAAATTATCTGTTGTCAATGTTTCAAAATGGATTACTTTGGAACCAAAAACTATGGAAGGAGACAGATTTTGTTTTGCCCACATTGGAACATTTCAGATTTTTTTTAAGAATCTCCAGCAATTCCACATTTTAAATGAAAAAACATCTGGTGTCACTTTAATGTCAAGACTAGGCTTTATTTTTGTTCTGTTAAGAAGTAAGTTATGACACTTTACAAACCCTCACCCCAAAGTACTGGTTTTGTTAGCTAGGTCCCCCAAAATTTCAACCTGCTCTATGGTCATTCCAGGTCAGAGTTCCTGGGCAGACACAAGAATATTCAGGGCAACTGCTTCCATCAGCTGCTGTAGATTTCTATAGCAAGACACTGAGAGCAGAGACACCACCCTGCTTTTTACCTCCAATGATCTGGAAAAAGCATCCTGCAGGAGGGAAGATAAAGGAAGAAGCATGTAAATATTGGGATGAAATAGGAAAGTTTGGATTGGATGGAAGAAGAAAAAAGAAAAAAAGAAAAAGATGTTGGATGATGTGTCTTGGTTTAATGAAAAGCAGACTGACACTGAACTGTGGAGCTAGGGCAAACCTAGAAATGCCCCAGGAAACAGTGTCAGACTTTGTGCATCACGAATAAAGCAGAAATGCTTTTGACTCTTCACTGACCTTCCAAAAGCAGCTGGAGAGGGTCTCAAGACACCTGAGCCTCATTGTTCTTTGTTGATCAGTACACGATAGAATCAAAAAACCACCCAGCAACATGCCCACTGCATTTCCAGCCAACTCATCCCTACAGGAACTGAAGGGTGTCATTCTCCAGCCATCACTCTGAACACACTCTGCAACAGACCCCTGAGGTCCAACCTACTGACCCTGACACTTCCATGACATTTTCATGACAGACTTTTCAACTTCAAATGTCATTATATTTTTTAAACTGGTGAACACTATTAAGGTTGCAATCTCAGCACTTAAAATTAGGAATGAAATCAATTACTGTCACTTGGACAACATTAATTTAGCCTCCTAGTAAAGGACGTTACAAAACAATACCATCACAGAATACCATTCAATGCAATTTGAACACAGTATTTGCATCCTTTTTCCCCCTGGAATACACATCTGGAGGTGTTTTAGGAACCTGTAATGAAAGAGCTAGTGCTCATCACAGGTCTAGAGGGCAATCACCAGTACAATATTGATCATGAGCTCCATCTGCTATCATACTACTAAAAAAAAAATAATAAAATAAAAAATGTACAGGAACCTACGACCAAAAAATCCACAGCTATTCGATCTTTATTTTTGAGGGACTTCAATCTGAGAACTATTTTTTCAGGTATGCTGAGTGCTTAGATCTGCATTTCAAATCAGTGAGACCACTCATTCAAAACCAAAAATCACAACATAAAGCTAGCATTCTGTGACATCAACCTGGGCATTTACTTTGGCCACACAAACTGAGAGGCCATATTTCAAGTTCATCTGTCAATTTTTCTCCTATATGCAAATGGAAAACCAAATTAGAGCCCTTTTCCACACAGAAGCATGGTGTTTGCCTTCAAAAACTGTTTGTATGTATATAAAAGATACATTTTATACATATTTTTATTTTACACTGATTCAACTATAACCTTAATTCTGACTTTGCAACCTCAACGGCCATACAGTGACATGAGTAAAAATTCAAACTTACATATCACACTAAATTTATTGGCTTTTCAAGGGTGCAGCAGCCATATTTCCATTGAAAGAAAATTGAAAAAGACCAGCTAAGTAAAAACAATGTAAACTTCTATCAAAACAGTATGGAAAGCAGCGTTTGTCTTTGGTCCTCTGTTTCACAGTAACACACTCCTGGCAAAAAGTATATAAATAAACAAATATTTGTCTCAACTTCCCTTCATAAACTGTGCTGCCAAGAGAATCTGCCTTTCAGCTGACAACTCAGGGTAAAGGGCTAACAACATTCATATTTGAGCCCAAGGCCTTAGTTTCAGAAATGCAGATCCTCTACCCAAACATAAGACAAAATTGGTCTACAGAAAGCAGGCTATTTGCACCACGATTTCCAGTCTTAGATACCACACTGACAAACTGCTAATCACAGCTCATGCCATGTTTAAAAATACCTCATCTTTTAATGAAAATAAAACCCTGTTGTTACCATACGTTACATATGGCATCGTGCAAGAGTTTCTCCCTATCCCAGGAGACGTTGTTTCTCGGGTTCATCTCACCTGCTTATATTACCCAAGGCTACTCAACCGGTGCTCACCGACTTAGCCCCACTGAAGCATCGGCACCAAGTGCTCCACTATCGCTTCTTACCAAGCTCTGCACAAACCTTTCACTACAGAGAACCTAATAAGATAATGGTCCTACATATAAAGAACACACTAGTGACAGTTCTCCTCTCCCGATGGAGGACAAGTGACGAACTTCTGCCTTCGTCTCCCGGGGGGACTCGCCCCCGCCGGCTGCCTCGCCTCCCAGCCCGGGGGCCGATGCGCACAGGGTCACCTCTGCGCGGCAGCCCCGGTAGCGGCTCCGCTGCCGCCGCCTGCCAGAGACGTTTCCCCGCTTCCGCTGGGTCCGTCCGGCTCCCCAAGGAGCGGACAAGCGCTCAGCGGGACCCCCGTTTCGTCGAGCCGCCCCGCCGACCGCGGCGCAGAGCGAGGCCGAGGTGAGGAAGCGAGAAGCCGCCGGGCCATTAGCGAGAGGGGCGCGGCGCGCACGCACCTACCGTCTCCTTGGCAGCGGCCATCACTGGGATGGGGAGCAGCGCCCGCGGCCCGCCCGGCTCCGCGGCTGCCGCCTCCTGGGAGGGCTCCCGCTGCCGCTCGGACAGCCGGTACCCCACGTACCCGGCGAGAGTCCCCCCCGCCGCCCAGCCCAGCTCCCGCTGCCACCGCCGCAGCCCCGCCGCCCCGGCCCCNCGGCTGCGCGCCGGTCGCGGGGCCCAAGCGGCGGCGCCAACGCAGCAGGCTGCGCAGGGCGGCCATCGCCGCCGCTCCGCCCCAGCTACCGGCGGACGAAGCCCTCGAGGGTGCCGGCAGAAGCCTCGCGAGAAGCGGCGAGGGGTGGAGAAGAGAGAGAGGCCCTCAACAGTCCCCGCCCCGCCGCGGGGCCGCTACCGCCGCAGCTTTGCAGCCTGCAGAGCGGCCAGTTCCCCTCTCCTGCCTTTCCCCGCAGGCCGCTAGCGAGGCTGAGGGCGCCCATTCTCGCAGTTTTGCGGGTTGCGGAAGGCGGTTCCCCCGCTGAGCCGCCCGAGGGGCGGCCGTGGGGCACAGCCGGCTCTCGCTAGGCAGCAGCAGGCGGCAGGGCAGGCATCCTGGGGCCGAGTTAGCGAAGGTACACGGTGGCTTGAGCACTTTTGGGTGAAGGGCGGACCCGAACTAATGCGCTTTCAGGCAAAATGCCTGGGAAGGGTGATGCGTGGAAACTGTCTTGACTGGGGACAGAGGTCGTGCGTGGGCCTCGCTGCGGTTTGGCACGCATAGGATGTGATGTAAAAACCCAGTGAGGTGCTGTGCCCCAGAGCTGAACCCGCTGTTCCCGCAGCCCCAAGGGAGTGTGCCCACAGCACCCAGCAGGGTATCTGCACAGATCTGAAAGCGCTAGCTTGGGAAAAGGAAGAGCTGAAGGCTGGAGGTGGCTGTTGCATCAAATTGTTCACTGTTGGTAAAAGTGCCAAGGCTTTATTAAAAGCATCTTGTGACCCTAGTTAAGAGAATGAAGATCTAATGAGTCCCATCAGCCCTGTAAAACTGGGGTAATAGCCCAACCTGTTTTCAAAGCATTGAAAACTCTTGGTACATACCCAAGTCACAGCTGAAACTAAAAGCACAAGGATTGTTTCATATAAACTGAAACTCAACAGCATTATCTGTAACACTAACATTTGGAATATTAAATATTTTATTTTAAAATTTATTGAAAACTCACGAATAGTCTGATGGACTATTTAATAATTTTTTGAACTGTGTTGTATAAAGTGTCCATCAGTGGCACCTAGTCCCGCAGGGAACAGTTTGTACAAATTAAATTAAAACAGGGAGTTAAATAGGTGACTTGCCAGCAGACACTAATGCTGTCCTTTACCATTCTTAAACTGAGATAATATTTCTTCTGCCTAGTTTCTTACCTATTGTTGCATTAGAACCCCATTTAAATACTTAATTCCCTAAATATTAGTAGGCCAGAAACAAAATTTTGACTTCTCCAGGTCCATCTGAACTCTCCCTTCAGTACCTCTCTGCACCTCAGGATCTCAGAAAAGAGAGATTCTCCTGGACCTCATTTAAAGTGTATTTGCTGTTCATTTCAGGAACCCCAAATCACCCTACCTGCTACTCTTTTATACAAAGGGCAACAAAGCTGGTGAAAAGTGTGGAGCACAGGCATTATGAGGGGCAGATGAGGTTTAGGTGTGCAGCAAGTCAAAAGCTACCTGCCCATTTTAAGTGCATAGATTCAGAAACATTTAAATAAATCATGGTGGGTTTTTATCCAATTATTCACGTACAGAACTACTACAAAAGCTGACGAATGAGGCATTTGAATGTTGATGAATGTGGAAAAGGGCTATTCTTACTGTATGGAAACTGGATGTAAATGTGTGCTCACTACCTAGCTTCCCTGTCCAGTTCTGCTTACATAGGATGTATTTGTGTGTATCCACAAAAACATAGGCAATAAGATAATGAATCTTGAAAAGCTCTATGTATTTACTTCTCTGTTTAAATAAATAAACCAAAAAAAAAAAAAAGGTGGAAGAAATGCAGAATTTCCTTTCCAGAGGTAAATATTTTTTTTCAGCATTACTTTTCCATGTCTGAACTTTTGTAAATAGGTAGATATATTTATTTATACATGTATGTATACATACCTGTAACTGTATCAGTTCAGGAGAAAAATGTTCTGAATGCTTTTAAAGTCTGTATGTTTTGCATTTAGGAGGCTTTAGATCATCAGATTATGACCTGATTTGTACATGGAGCCTTCAAAATAATTCTGGTTTTTTCTTCATAGTAAATCCTGCACAAGAATACACCTTTACTCAGACTTTCTGAGTGCTCTGAAAGGCTCTCACTGTCACTTTTGCATGTTCTGCTCATCTTGTTGAAAGCAGCCAATGGTGTTTTCTTGTCCAATATAGGAAGAATCTGGAAAAGACCACAGTACACTTGTAACTCCACCTGGACATACTGCTTTATATTCTGCTTGTTGGGTTTTGTTTCACCTCCCCCTTCATTCTCTTAGCCAATACTTGAGTATATTCAAATTTTATGGCTGGCAAATCACTGTTGCAAAGGAGTTCTAAAATGAATAAAGATGCAGTAAATTACAGTACATATAGTTTTACAGCTAACAGGTTGGGTTTTTTTTTCCTTAACCAATCTGATAGATATATAGATATCTATGTATATACATCTATCTATAGAGAGACTATCAAAGACTTCAGTCCAGCTTTCTCCAATGGCTTGGCAGCCACCAGGTTTTGCTTATGACAGTATGCTATTCTTAGGAAATATACAGTAATTATATTGTTTACTGAAGCCTTAACTACATGCTATAAAGACTCAACCACATATGTATTTGTTCAGTGATGCTGAAAGTGAGTTCTCTAGGAAGTATTCATTGATTAGATTGCACTGTATACTTTCCGTACTCTTGTAAAAACACTCTTCAAAATTATTTAACTTCCCATGGTATAGTCTCGGAAGGTGCAAAAAAAAAATCTTTAATGTTATCTTTTCCTGTCACATGACTAGTGCAAACACCAAAAATACTCTTATCTTTTTGTTTCTTTTCTAGTACTTTATAAAACAGAATAACCGGTTTAATGCCCAGACATTAAAGATTCCACTTGGAAAAGACCAATGTTATATATTCCACTCTACATAAAACGTTTTAATTATGTAACAGGAAAGATTTAGCCATAAACATCTTCCAGTATGTGATGGTTGAGGATTTATTATTTTTTTAATCCTTTCCCCACTTGGGGCAGTGATGCTGTCGACCCAGAAGAATTTTGTAGGACTTGGATAGTACTGCTTTGACCCAGCAACATTTTCTGTACTGTACATTTTCAGCCTTGGAAGAATATTCTTCATTTAGCTCTATGCTCCTAGTGCATGTCCTGCAACTCAGCAACTGTGATGAACAGTTTCATCTTGACCTGCCAGTTCTGCCAACAAAAATACCTGATGCATGTTTCAAACATTATAGATATATTTGCGTAAGCAGTGTACAGGCTACTCAAGAAATAGGTGCCATACAGATTATTCAACTTTGATCTATTTCTTTGATTTAGCACTGCAATTAAGGAGATTTGGTTCAAAGAGAAAGCTCATTGGTTGATGTTTTACACTGATGTGATAATGTTTACACAGATGTGCTTTGAAATCTCGATTATGGTGGATTTTTGGGTCCCACCACATGACAAGCTCCTGTTATCTGAAAGGTAAAATAATATAACAGCTATCTGTAACTGCCTTCAGAGCAGGTCTGCCGGTGCTCTCTTCTGAGGTGATTTATCTGATCATTGTATTTAGTGTTATTTTTTTCAGTTTTAAATCCCTCCACAGTAAATCACTTGCTTTAAAGCAGCCTTTTTTTTTATAATTCAGGTGCACACAGGGGCAGTACTTAGGACTGCAATGATGAAAAGGTGTAGCATTACCTGCTTTAAAGCACCTGCCAATTAATTAGCCCTGTACTCTCCACAGCAAATAAAGCTAAGCAGTCAAATCCATTTGATCTCTCAGGTTTAGTCTGTGACTGAAAGGACCACAGAGCAAGATAGGAGAACCAATCTTTCATGATTCTCTGCAACTTTTTTTGTTTAAATGAAACCTTAAACTGCCAAGTGATTCTCTCAAACATTTGAAAGAATTAACTATGAAAGATCATGGCATTTTATACTCCTATACCATATTTTAACATTGGCAAGGAATGGCATTGCATATTTTGAACACTAAGGTCATGTAGTTTGAGGCCTAAAATTCATTAGACATCACAAAAAAAAAAAAAGAAAAAGCAGCAAAGTCAATAGTCAAGCTCTTAGTTTTAAGTTTTAATGTATCATTGTTTTGCCTTTGCTAATAATTAACTTGTGTTCCACCAGTGCATTTGCATGTGTGAACCATTACACTATGGGGATGAAAAAAATGCACCTGCTCATCTGGAACAGGACAGCAATGTCCTAAACTGATCCAAAACACTCTAGAAAGACAACACAAAACCCCAGAGAAGACAGAATAATAGTCACAGAATAGTTGGTGTTGGAAGAGACATGAAAGATCTTCTAGTTCCAACCCCCATGCCATGGCAAGGACACCTCCCACCAGACCAGGTTGCTTAAAGTCCCATCCAACTGGGTCTTGAACATATCCACTGATGGAGTATCCACAGCTTCCCTGGACAACCTGTGTCTGTGTCTCACCACCCTCACAGTGAAGAACTTCCTAATTTCTAATCTAAATCTCACCTCTTCCACTTTGAAGCCATGACCCCTCATCCTGTCACTATACACCCTTGTAAAAAGTCCCTCCCCAGGGACTTTTCATGCAGGCCACCTTCAGATACTGGAAGGCTGCAATAAGGTCTCCCAAGAGCCTCCTCCAGGCTGAACAACCCTAATTCTCAGCCTTGTCCTTGTAGCAAAGCTGTTCCAGCCAAGATGGGTTAGATGAGCCATCTGTCAATCGTTGTTCTTCTCTGCAGGTTTTGGAAATCTTCTCCCAAATCAGGGGCCTGCCCATTTATGATTTTAAGACGTTGTGTCAATATCCTAATGCTATAGATCAGTTCCATGTCACAGTAATGATGAATTAAATGTGAGGGAGAATTTGCAGAGGGGAAAACACCTCCCTGACTATGCCAATTTCTTTAGAAAATCCCCCTCCTTGTAGCTGAAGTGATAAAAGGGAAGGGTAATGCATGTACATTTTATTAGCGTTTTAGAAAGAGGGAGCAGAACTGTCAGATCTTTGTTGGTTCTTTTTTTTTTTTCTTTCATGTGTGTCTGGACAGGTCTAACCCTCAGGTAACGCCCTTTCTCCTTCTTTCCTCCTGCGTCTCCTTGCACCTGTCCACGTAAAGCTCCGGCAGCTCCCGCCGGGCCCCGCTCCCTCCTGCCCGCTGCCCCGCTGCCCGCCCCTCGCGGCTCTGCCCCCCGCCCCCTCCCGCCACTCCCGCCGGGCGGGAGCGCGCCCCTGGGTGAGCGGCTGCGCGCAGCGGGTGCGGCGGGAGCTCCCTCCCCGCCGTCAGCTGAGATCAGAGGAAGGTGCGAGCGGAGGGGGAGCCGGTTTACAATTTCAAACGCTGCCTCCCCGCAGAGGACTTCATTAGCATATGTCAGGGGGACCGCCGTATATATATATACACGCGCGGGGCGTATAAACACCACCCCGCCGCCTGACTCACACCGGCACGGCTCGGCTCGGCCCTGCCGACTCCCCATGCTTGGGGCCCCGTCGCGCACCCCCACATGCCCTCCGGGACAGGCCGGCAGCCGCTCTCCGCCGCCGCGCCCTAGCCCGCACGCCCCGCGCCCCCATGGCTCCGCTGGCCGAGGTGGGGGGCTTCCTGGGGGGCCTGGACGGTCTGGGGCAGCCGGTGGGCGCCCACTTTCTGCTGCCACCCGCCGGGGAGCGCCCGGCGCTGCTCGGGGACCGCCGGGCTCCGGCGGAGCGGGCGGCCCGCGGCGGCTCGGTAGCGGCCGCGGCGGCGGCAGCCGCGGCGGCGGACCTGGCGCACTTGCAGGGCATCCTGCGGCGGAGGCAGCTCTACTGCCGCACCGGCTTCCACCTGCAGATCCTGCCCGACGGCAGCGTGCGCGGCACCCGCCAGGACCACAGTCTTTTCGGTAGGCGCCTGCAGCGCGACCCGTGGGTGCGTGTGTGTATTCGGGGCGTGTGTGTGTGTGTGTGTGGGTGTGTGTGTGTGTGTTGTGCGCGCGCCTGCGCGTGTAGGTGCGTGCATGTGTGTGTACATAAGGGCGTGCATGTGCACCTGGGCGCGAGCGGCCGTGCCCGCCGGAGGGAGGCGCGAGGCCGTTGTTGGCGGGGCAGGTGGGTGCGGGCTCGGTACCGGCTTCGCCCTTCGGCGCGGAGCAGGCGGGGCAGCGGGAGGGAGCGCGGGCGAGCCGCGTGTGAGAGCCGCATGTGAGCCTCGCTCAACCCGCGCCAGACGCCTGCGAGCACACGCGGTTATCCACAGGGTTACCCGGGAAGGTCGCGAATCAAAGCGGTTCGTTGCGTGTTCGCTGTCTGGCTCGGAGCCGCTCGAGTGGCTGCAGGGTACCCCATCCCGGGCTTGGGCATTCCGAACCTTAAGCTGCCTTGGACCGCTTTGTTTTGAGGGACAAAAAGTTGAGGCAGAGTGGCCTGAAGTGCCTCTTTGCTCTAATACTTAAAATGCTTCCCAGTCAACTTTGTCAATAAACTGAAAGGAGAAGACAACCCCAAGATGTAAATGTTTCCCGTGATGGAAGAGTAAATTCTAAAGAGTACATTCTAGTAGTTGTAGGAGCTGAACATCTGAACAAACCTGTCGCTGTCAGCTACAAGAGACTTTTCGTGTGTGTTGGTTTAGCGGTCGTAAAAAAGTGATTAAAGAGTTTCCTATCATCCTCCCCATAGTCAAAACAATCTGCTGGAACAGCTCGTAATTGCTTTTATAACACGGGGATGTTTTCAGAAGAAAAAGAGCGGTAGGCAGGTCTCAGAAGGAAGATTTCCTACAGCATGTAAACAAGAAATAAATCTTTGCTTTAAAGGAGGGCAAAAAAAGAGGGTTATCCCCAGATCAAACATTTACTGGGCTTTTTAGAAATATTCTTCCTTTATTCTACCACTATTCTTGGCAGCTTTGTCTGATGTGGTTGCTTTGTGGGTTGAATCACCTGCTTATTAGAGTTTTGAAAAGCAGTGGCTTTGAAAATGATACCAGAAAGACAAAATACCTCCACCTCTTTTTATGGGGCTGTGTGCTTTAGGAACTGGAAAACTTAAGGTGATTTACACGCAATAGAGTTTTTAATGCTTACTTGTTGGAAAGGGTTTATTTCCTTTGCTGCTTGGTAATAATAAAAGTGCCAAAGCTCAATTAGAATTCAGAACGTTTTAAATTATTTTATAGTCCAGACAGTTCATTGGTCTGAGAGTGAAAAATGGTCTTGAATGAGAGAGTAATCATAAATACAGCAAACAGACAAAAAGTCATAATCAAATGCACTATTTAAAACCACTTACATTACATACAGACTTTAAGTGTTTTGTGGTTTTGCTGCTGCACAGCAAAATCTTAGGTATGGTTCTAGAACAGTTTCTTTTTGAGGCTTTGTTTACATTGTTAACAATTCCAAAAAGTCAGTTCACACATTCCCTTTCTTTCATGTTTTATATGTACTGTAATCTGTGCATATCAATTTGTTAAGTATGCTGGCATACTCCTGCCAAATTCAGGCTTCAAATAGTGCCTCATCTCCTGAATACTTTATATCATTAATATATATTACAGTTTTGGGCAAATTTAATGTAAATAATGCTATAATCCAAACATAGCAAATAAGCAGCATATTTCACACACATAAAAAGCCTGCACTGAAGACAGCAAGTTGTGTCAAGAGGTGTGGGCCCAAATGCTAGATAAGATGTCTGGTAAATACTTTTTTTTTTTCTCCTCTGGGTAGATTCTGTTACATAAAATTCCCATCTGTACTTTGATTTCCATTCAAATAATGATCTAATAATGGATGTGTTTTTTTAAGATAATGCTATAGAGAAAGTAAAGTGTATTTTCAGATAGGTTTGAATTATCTTCCAATGTTTGAGTAGGCAGTTTAGCAAATAGTGTAGAATCATTATAGATTCCAGCTGCATAGTACTAAAGGTTTTTGCCTCAGTGATGAATAAAACCCTTTCATATTCAACTTTTAATTAAAAAAAGTTTCTTAAATGGTGTAGGATTCTTGTTCCTAGATGAGATTTCTCAGACTGCTTTCCTGTGAATATTATATACATTTCCATATAGTATTTAAAATTTCAGATAAACTAGGCTATGTTTATTATATTATGTACATTTTCTACTTATTTTCAAACTGCATTTTGTATGCCTTGTATTGTATGCTTACAATTTTATTTAAAGCTATCTCTTTGGGTTTTTTTTAGGTATCCTTGAGTTCATCAGTGTGGCAGTGGGACTGGTCAGTATTAGAGGTGTGGACAGTGGCCTTTACCTTGGAATGAATGAGAAGGGAGAACTCTATGGCTCTGTAAGTACCCCTTCCATGTCAGCTCATACATGTTGAGGTTTTGATTAACTTCTTATCACTCTGCAACTGCTGAGTAGCTAGCTGAGGTCATCCTAACTTTCCAAATATTAACATCTTTTCCTACTGAAATGTATATATGACCATAAAAATATGATCTTTGATTTTTCCAATACTATCAGGGTAATGCCAGTCTTAGACTACTCTCAAGTCTTAAAACATCTTGAGATAAAATACTCTGTCTCTCCAGTTCCTTTGATTGTGGCTAGTCCTTTTTAAAACGTGAGTAGTGATGCACACCACAAAGAGCATATGAAAGTACCATCCTCATCAACCTGAGTTCCTCCACCAAATGTCTTTTCTAGAGTGGTAGATACTGCAAGATGGAATGCTACAGAATAGAATTTCCTTAGGTCAAATAAATTTTAGTTAAATCATAACTCTTTCTCTAAAAAGTAATTTCTTTTTTTCTAATTTATGTTTTAATCCAAAATCGTATATGTACAGATCCAGTTGTCAAAAGGATAAAGATTAAAGTAGGCTTCCAAACTCAGTGTTAATTTGACATACTCTTCTTGGGTGTGATTTGTGGACAGCTAAATGAACAACAGGCTGC
Source organism: Ceyx cyanopectus (assembly GCA_013401355.1). Lineage (NCBI taxonomy): Eukaryota > Metazoa > Chordata > Aves > Coraciiformes > Alcedinidae > Ceyx > Ceyx cyanopectus. The sequence continues at coordinate 25,538 of VYZU01070048.1, forward strand.
ACAAAGTTGAAAACTTTTTTTTAATTATCATTTTTTTCATGCGTGTTCAGATGCCTAGTGACAGATTGACTTACTTTACTTTTCTGTTTCTGTAGGAGAAACTAACTTCTGAGTGCATCTTCAGGGAACAGTTTGAGGAGAACTGGTACAACACCTACTCGTCCAATGTGTACAAACACGGAGACTTGGGGCGGCGGTACTTTGTAGCACTTAACAAAGATGGTTCACCCAGAGATGGGGCAAGATCCAAAAGACACCAGAAATTCACACACTTCTTGCCCCGGCCCGTGGATCCTGAAAGAGTTCCAGAACTGTACAAAGATGTGTTAGGATACAGCTGAGGAGGGAGGCAACTTTGGAAAGAAAACCCATACGGAAGCTGTTGCCCCTGCTTTCGTGGCAATACCAGCGTGAGGAACCTGCTGAGGTCTAGGATGCTGCTTGGGAAGAAGCTGTTTTGTGATAGGCAAGCCTCTGTTTTCTAAACTCTGAATTTAGGAGACAAAGCCTTAAAGCTAAGAGTGGACCAGCCTCCTTCAAACTTGCTGAACTGCTTGGTAGCCAGTAACCAGAGGGAAGTTGGAGTGTGACTTTTCTTAAAAGAAAAAAACTCTTGGCAACTTTGTGCGGATTGCCTACGGTCCATACACTAGCAAAGAACTACCTACAGCATGTGGATCAGACAGCAGCTGGGACAAATACAAAGAAATGGACTGTAAAATACTAAGAAATCCTGAGTACTGTATATGAAGTTTTAGTGGCTCCACTTTAGTGATGGACCTTAGATGTCGATGCACCATAGTCAGAACTGGAACTTTCCTTCAGGATGGACCTATTTATACATCTCCAGATAGCATATATTTATTTTATATATTTATTTATTAAAGAGTTTATTTTTTTTTGCTGGGATATGAAGAGAATACAAGCCCCTAACCCCAATGAGAAATCATTTACAGTGCCAATATTTACTCTAAGTAGTGTCATGATACAGAAATGCTATTGTATTGCAATGGATCAAAAACCTGAACATTCATATTTCCTCATTTACATTTAAGATGATATTTTATGCACATACCATTGCCATGTGACTATCCTTATTTTGGAAAGAATGTTTATTTTTTTTTTTAACCTATGAGAGTGCCTTACAGATCTGTATTGAATTCAACTGCACATTTAAAAAGGGAATTAAAAAATATTTCACTTTACATGGTTTACTGTAATTTTTAAATGTGTTTTAAAAATGTGCAACATTTTGAACCTGCAACACGTGTTAAGAGTGTATTGCAGTTGCCTTGAAAGAGAAAGTAGTGTTAGCTCTTAATCTTGATTCAAATCCCAAAATGCTTGATAGGTTTTTTTGCCAAATGGTTCCTACTGTCTTTACTACCACACAAATAACTGTTCTCTGTATTACTTAAATTTTTCATGTGGGATTCTCATCACTGTATAAGATATTTTAAGTATATTACTTATTAATATGTTTAAAGGGAAACAGTATCAGAGTAAGATGTTCCTGATATCACTGAATGAAAGGCTTCTGTGAGGGCAGGTTGTTTCTCCACTGAGTACAGAGGGGCCTGAGGAGACGACTTTCTTTTCTTAATTCCTCCTTTAGGGAATAATCTCAGCATAAATTTTTGTGTGAAGACTGTCAGGACAAAGATGAGCTATGCCTCTATACTATTTACATCTATACAACAGTTAGTTCACACGAATTTAATTCAGGATTGTTAGTTATGAAGCACAAGCTTATCTGTGTATTGACTAACAGGGAAGTCTATGCTGTATGAAGACTAGGGGTTGATGACAGACCCTATATGATTTAGACCTAATCCTGCTGAAGCTTGCTACCTCCAGGGGAAAGTTTGGTCTCGGAAAGGAAGTGCATGAAGGGTAGTCTGGGAGAGGCAGCAGTGTTTATACTCTACCAGAGGTGGTCTCCTGTTTCTGGTGCATCTCCCAGTGGGCTCCTGCTCAAGGTAACTGCTGAGTTCAGTTTTGTGGAAGTCTGTATGGTTAAAGCACTGCATTGTTTGTGTCAAAGTACTAGTGAAAAGCATTTTCCAGTATATAACAAACCTGGAACTTCTTCCAATCTATTATGAGAAGTAGATGATCATAGATTACTGATAGACTGTGGACAAAGTCATTTTACTTTCTGCCAAGTAGAAATTGAATGCAGGGATGCAAAAACATGTCTCAGCACTTTGTGGCTAGTAACATGTAACTTAATAAGATTAAAGGCTTAATTAATATTTTCTGAAAAATATGCAGTGGAAGATTGCAGTGCACTGAATACAGTTTAGTAAGATAATATAATGCACTTCAGCTTGCCATAAAAAAATTATTTATTAGTATATATTTTTCATGGTTATGATATAGTCCAGAACAGTATTTGAGGATAACTTTAAGTGGTGAATAGTCACCTGAAAATTCTTGACCCAGATACCTAGCCAATATATAGGTGAAGAAGAACAGTGATATATGTTTGTCATTTTCTTGCCCCCTTTCTATTTTAGATATATGCCAATAATCGTGGAGAAATCTGTAAAGGAGTGGTTATTGTGGATTGTGGTGATAAATGACTGTACAAAACCTGTAGAGCATTGAAAAGCTATCACAGCCTCCTTTTTTGGTTCTGATGTATTGCCATTGAAGAGAGGCATTGTGGTTTCCCATTTCATTTTGCTTGCAGCATTTCTTTGCTCTCTGTTACATTCTGTCCATTATCATCTTTACATACAGTTAATGTTTTATTAGTTCAAAAATAGTGGATGCAAAAGCAACACCTCAAAATAGCTGTTTTCATATGCTATTAGACAAATAGCTTTACTTGTCAGTGGTTAGTTTTGTTGTGTGGTTTTTCCCTCCCACTTCAGAAGCCCAACTGGATAGAGAGGAAGAGGTTAGTTCTTTTTAACCAGGAGATAAATGGTCTAGTTTACCACTTGGTACATTTTGTGTAACCCTATCAATCTGAAAGCTGTGGGCTGCTTGAATGTTATGAAGCAGGTAATCTGGAGGAGGTGACAGTGTTCAAGGTTCAGAGGAAATCTCTGAAGGCAGATAAAATGTCCCATTTTGTAATAAATCCCTTCATCATTGGCTGTTGTATTTTTGCCTTTCCTTCTTTCCAGGGCAGGAGAACAAGTTAAGGTAGTTCTGCAGCTCATACAGCAGGTGCAGCTCCACTTTCTGCTTCCCACTGATTCTCCTTGTAGCTGTAAAACTTGGCTCTTTCATCTCAGAGCTGGCTGGATCTGAGGTGCTCCATGACATTTCTGTATTTAACATACTTTGTTTTCTGATGCTCTCTTTTCAAAGTTGTGTCAGGAAGAATATACTGGCCATACAGGAAATTTTCTGAGATCCAGGAGTAATGTTGACTTCTAAGCATATTTGAAGTGGAATTGTTACTTTTATTAATCTCTTGGTCAGGATTCAGAAGGTAGAATTTTTAACAGTCTTCCGTGGAAGTCTTCCAACTTTAATAATTGCAGGATATAGGAGAATCCAAGTGCCTCTGATAATGGCTTTTTTTTTAACTAGAAGAGCTAATAGAAAAAGTGGACAGCTAGTCTAAAAAGCACACAGTCCTTTTACTGATCTCAACCATTGGTATTTGCATGGAGCAGTTTGGTCCTATCCATGTCTTCCTGTTTTCTGTCATAAGCTCATTGATGTTATCTTTCATGCTCAGGTGTGACAGCTTCCCTGATTCTACCTCAAATTGCTGACATGGTCATGCACTCTGGTAGCAATTCAGGGTTGTGCAGAATTTTCTTATTTGGCATGTGAGAGTAATTTATCAAGTACATTTTTTGTAATAGCTTTAATTTCCAGCTATTTTCATTTCTTGATGTGCTTCCTTAAGTTTGTGAAGTTTTTCTTAAACCTAGGTCTTTCCCAGCAGCTATATGAGCTTTGTGTGTGTCCTGGTTTCAGCTTAGATAAAGTTAATTTTCTTCCTAGTAGCTGGTGCAGTGCTGTGTTTTGGATTTAGTTTGGAAATAATGCTGTTAATGCCCTGATGTTGTAGGTGTTACTAATTAGAGTTTATCCTATGCTAAGGATTTTTCAGATTCCCATCCTCTACTAGCAAGCAGGTGCACAAGAAGCTGGGAGGGCACACAGGGAGAACAACAACTCACCTGTCCTAGCCAAAGGGATATTCCATGTCATAGAACTTCATATTCAGTATATAAATAGGAGGGGTGGGGTGGTGGAGTTGGGTGGGAGGGGCAGTTGCTGCTGGGGCATTGGTCAGTGTGTGGTGACCAATTGAAATTTGCATCACTTGTCTTTCTTGGGTTTTATTTCTCTTTTATATTGCTTTTCATTACTATTGTTTTATTTGATTTATTTTATTTTTAGTTACTGATTTCTTATCTCAACCTGTGAGTTGTTTTGGGTTTTTTTTTCTGATTTTTCCCTCCCATTCTGATGGGATGGGAGGGGTGAGTGAGCAGATGTGTGGTGCTTAGTTAGTGGCTGTGGTTAAACCACAGCAGTGTGTGATTTTTATTTATTTATTTTTCAGTTCACTAGTATGTAATCATACTAGTACCACTGTATCATTGCTCTAGTTACACCATTGCAAAGCATGAACTTTGCCTTGCTCCCTTTTCTGTACAGCAAAGAATTAAAGAGAGGTAAGGCAGTTTTATACATTATAAATGCATCTTCACTATTGCATTAATGTAGTGGACCAAGCCTGCAACATAAATGCTGAGAACATGGTAGTAAGATGCTTAAGTTTTGCTCATCTTGCCCCACATGGCATGGAGATGCTGTTAGTAAGGACACCTTTTGGAAATCTGCATTTGCTCCTTTTGCTTTTCATGTGTGAAAAACTATTGACTTCACTGCTGTTAAATTCTCTGCAATTATTTGGTGGTGGGTTTTTTGGCAGTGAAACCATTTAAAAATTCAGGCTATATGAATGTAACAATGGCTGCATGAGATCAGACAGTACTGCATCTCCACTGCATGGGGAGAAGAGTAAGAATAAGACAAGCATTGCCCATATTCTGGGCATTCATTGTAAAACTCCAGCTAGGATTAGGACCTGGAATCAACTCTCCTTTGGCTGGTTTCCTTCTGTGAGGCAGAAAAGTGGAGTAAACATCTCACAATGTTGAAGAATACGATGGTGGAATTCTCTACCTCCTGGGTATCTTCATCACACTGCACTTTATCAGATATTTATCTTAAAACAATTTACTTTACAGTAAAAACATTACAGTAGCAATGCTGTATAATAACAGTAGTACTACAACTACAACAATCTACAACAGCTGTTGCAACAGCATTTTTGGTCTTAGTGTACTTTGTGTCTGTGTATGTCTGGAGGTACATGTCCTCATGTCAGTATAAGGCAATAAATACATTGATAAAGAGAGAAAGAGAACATTCCTAAGTTTTTATATACCACCAAAACATTAGGAAAGTTTGGTTTATGGCATAAAACTTAGCTTTAACTAAGTTAAAAAACCCCTTAGTTTTAACTAAGTTTTTGATACCATTTTTTTGCAGCACTTTTGACAACACTGCATGGCTTCTTAACAGAGATTTTTTTGGGCATAAAATCAGAAAGGCGTAAAAGCTTCTCAGATGAAACATACTTAACCATTACATCTTTATGAGTAACTTGTGTGCAAATAGGAATTAAAAAAAGCCAACAAACCACAAATAGGGAAGAGGTCAAACAGTTGCTCCTATTGCCAGTTGTAGAGATATTAGGTTTCAAACAGAAATTGGTTGGCAGTTTGCCAAAAGAACTATTCCATCTGCAACCTGATCAGAAATTAGAACCTCTCTGGAAGTTCAGGAAAAAGAGAAAATACTGAATTAAAGCAGTGGTGACAGTAGCTCACTGTATTTTGAATATATGCAAAATGCTGTTAGTATTATTCTCTTAGCAAATCTCTAGAAAATGCATTTCATAGGGAAAGGAGCAAGAGTGTTAGAAAGGCAGACTTTTGAAAGTGAGCTTAATAAAAATCTTCCTGTGGTAAAGTTCTGGTTTATATACTTTGTCTAATTGAAAAAAAGGGAATCATGCTTTACCCACATTTAAAATATCATAGACTACGTACTGCTACTTTAATGGATAGTTTCAAGCCACGAGTATTGCTTGATTTGTGAATCGAGCCCAAGTTGTCACATTTTTCTCCCAAATGTAATCTTTTGCATATGCATATCTGCATTAGCATATATCTGAGAAAGATACTTTTCAAATGATGTACAAGTATTTCCTTTGTTCCTGGCAATAAGTCTCAGTGGTTAACTGTTTCAGGGAACATGGTTGTTTCTTTATTATTCATGCAAAATCTTCCATCATCTCTTCGAAGAGCTATAAGTGCCATGGACATGAACATGGATCTCAAGGTGGGTAGATTTGACTTAGTGTAGTTCCATCTCTATATGCCTGAGATATTCAAAGGTAATGATAGGCAACTATGTTTACACCTAAGAGTTTTTAGCAGTTGACCCCTCTTGTGCTGAAGCTTCTGGGTAGGGGCCTGAAGTAATATTAGCTATCAAGTCATCAACATCCTGATAATGATGATTCCATATCTGTGTTTTTGTTTTGTTTTGTTAGACACAGTCAATGTTATTTCTCCTTCTAGTAGATATATGGATGGAAGCCCATTGCCTGGAGGTTGGTGTGAGCAAGCTAGGGATGAAATGATAGGAAGGGGAGTATGCTCAGGACTTTTTGCAAGCTCTGAGATGATTTTCACAATTAGTAAATCCTCCTTACTAGAGAGCCTACTGATCAGGTGGGTTATCAGGTTTTGAACTCCAGCAATAAACTCCTTTTCAGCTAGACTAAGACTGTGTCTTCATCTCTTAGATTTAGCACCACCTTGGCCATCTACTCTTTCTGAAAGGTAAAATAATCCAATGACAGCATGAAAAATCAGAAATATATTCTGCCTTTTTCTTTAGCTATGAAACCGTGGGACTATCCATTAAAGTCTTTCTATCTAAATTTCACCACATATAAGGAGACAATCTCTCTAAGTAATCTTTAAGCAAAGGCAGAAAAGTCTNTCAACTCTCCTTTGGCTGGTTTCCTTCTGTGAGGCAGAAAAGTGGAGTAAACATCTCACAATGTTGAAGAATACGATGGTGGAATTCTCTACCTCCTGGGTATCTTCATCACACTGCACTTTATCAGATATTTATCTTAAAACAATTTACTTTACAGTAAAAACATTACAGTAGCAATGCTGTATAATAACAGTAGTACTACAACTACAACAATCTACAACAGCTGTTGCAACAGCATTTTTGGTCTTAGTGTACTTTGTGTCTGTGTATGTCTGGAGGTACATGTCCTCATGTCAGTATAAGGCAATAAATACATTGATAAAGAGAGAAAGAGAACATTCCTAAGTTTTTATATACCACCAAAACATTAGGAAAGTTTGGTTTATGGCATAAAACTTAGCTTTAACTAAGTTAAAAAACCCCTTAGTTTTAACTAAGTTTTTGATACCATTTTTTTGCAGCACTTTTGACAACACTGCATGGCTTCTTAACAGAGATTTTTTTGGGCATAAAATCAGAAAGGCGTAAAAGCTTCTCAGATGAAACATACTTAACCATTACATCTTTATGAGTAACTTGTGTGCAAATAGGAATTAAAAAAAGCCAACAAACCACAAATAGGGAAGAGGTCAAACAGTTGCTCCTATTGCCAGTTGTAGAGATATTAGGTTTCAAACAGAAATTGGTTGGCAGTTTGCCAAAAGAACTATTCCATCTGCAACCTGATCAGAAATTAGAACCTCTCTGGAAGTTCAGGAAAAAGAGAAAATACTGAATTAAAGCAGTGGTGACAGTAGCTCACTGTATTTTGAATATATGCAAAATGCTGTTAGTATTATTCTCTTAGCAAATCTCTAGAAAATGCATTTCATAGGGAAAGGAGCAAGAGTGTTAGAAAGGCAGACTTTTGAAAGTGAGCTTAATAAAAATCTTCCTGTGGTAAAGTTCTGGTTTATATACTTTGTCTAATTGAAAAAAAGGGAATCATGCTTTACCCACATTTAAAATATCATAGACTACGTACTGCTACTTTAATGGATAGTTTCAAGCCACGAGTATTGCTTGATTTGTGAATCGAGCCCAAGTTGTCACATTTTTCTCCCAAATGTAATCTTTTGCATATGCATATCTGCATTAGCATATATCTGAGAAAGATACTTTTCAAATGATGTACAAGTATTTCCTTTGTTCCTGGCAATAAGTCTCAGTGGTTAACTGTTTCAGGGAACATGGTTGTTTCTTTATTATTCATGCAAAATCTTCCATCATCTCTTCGAAGAGCTATAAGTGCCATGGACATGAACATGGATCTCAAGGTGGGTAGATTTGACTTAGTGTAGTTCCATCTCTATATGCCTGAGATATTCAAAGGTAATGATAGGCAACTATGTTTACACCTAAGAGTTTTTAGCAGTTGACCCCTCTTGTGCTGAAGCTTCTGGGTAGGGGCCTGAAGTAATATTAGCTATCAAGTCATCAACATCCTGATAATGATGATTCCATATCTGTGTTTTTGTTTTGTTTTGTTAGACACAGTCAATGTTATTTCTCCTTCTAGTAGATATATGGATGGAAGCCCATTGCCTGGAGGTTGGTGTGAGCAAGCTAGGGATGAAATGATAGGAAGGGGAGTATGCTCAGGACTTTTTGCAAGCTCTGAGATGATTTTCACAATTAGTAAATCCTCCTTACTAGAGAGCCTACTGATCAGGTGGGTTATCAGGTTTTGAACTCCAGCAATAAACTCCTTTTCAGCTAGACTAAGACTGTGTCTTCATCTCTTAGATTTAGCACCACCTTGGCCATCTACTCTTTCTGAAAGGTAAAATAATCCAATGACAGCATGAAAAATCAGAAATATATTCTGCCTTTTTCTTTAGCTATGAAACCGTGGGACTATCCATTAAAGTCTTTCTATCTAAATTTCACCACATATAAGGAGACAATCTCTCTAAGTAATCTTTAAGCAAAGGCAGAAAAGTCTTACAACTCTTATAACTACCTAAATTTGTCAAGAGATTTAACCTGCTGCACAATGGCCTCATTAAGATGGTCTATACCCTTGGTAACTTTTAATATGAAGATACAGGTGCATGCTTGTAGCCTACTGTATTCCAGATTTAGACTGGGGTTTCATTTTTAAGATGACAGATGGTAGCTTTTTCTGTTCAAGAATTGCCTTGTTGTAGTTCTACAAAGCTATGCTGTGTTGCTGGCCCTCCAGTCAAACTTTCAGAACTGTNTTACTGATGTTTTTCCAGGTAATCCAAAAAACGTTCCTACTCTTGCTACTGTTTTATTCCTTTTTAAATAAACAGACAGTAGATTTTTGCTATGAGATTGTTTTGTTCAAATTTTCCTTAGTGAATCCATTACCTAACAGTCACCAAATGGTCAGCGAATGCTCTTAATTGCATGCTAATATCTTTATATATATAAAGTAGAAGCTGTTGAAAACTAAATTCTAAACTGTGTGGCATAGCACTTAGTCACTCACACTTAGTGAGGTCTTAGTGCTATGGATGTTTAATCCAAAATCATAGTTTCCTGGGGTGACTTTTGTGCATTGTGATTGCTGAGCACTGTAAGGTGCAGTGTGGCATTGGCTTATGCAGTACAAAACTGTCTCATGCAACCAGAAAAGCTTCAAGGATGCATTCAAGCACTGTTGCAAAGCATCACTTACCATTTTCATTTATTAGTAAATATTGAGTCCAAGATACCTGCATTTATGTAGTGGTTGTGGTTTTGTGGCTTATAACCTCAGATAACTCCTCAGGTTTACCTTAATGAGGAGGTAAATTCTTTTATCTAGGAATGTGTCTGCTAATCTTAACTATGTAAAGTGTTCTCTGTTCTGATGATGGTGCCAGGCATGTAACTGCAATAAAGAATATGTAGATGCTTCTGTAGGTTTTCTTCATGGCACATATACCTTGAAAAGCTCAATTCATCTGATTCTAGGTTATTAGCAGTGTTTGCCTTGAAGCCATTCTATGTGCTCTGTTGACAATTTTTCAGATGGTGTATCTGTGTTTTTTTAATGCTCTTACCTCCTTTCACAGTCTTCAGGTCACTCTGTAGGATGCATTTCCTATGCCATAGCATCTCTGAGATATGTAGCTCATCAGTTTTCCTTCAAAGAATATTGCAAGGGAGCAAAAATAAGTTACATTTCATAACCAGGTGTTGCTTATGCTTTTTTGGTGTTTTGTTCTTGTTGCAGTGGGAAATGAGGCAGTTTATTCAGGGTCAAAACCCAAACCAATATTGGCTGTGCAGTGTACTAGCCTTTGCTGCCTTTATATCTTTAGGCAGCCCCTTGACAGATGATGAATGACACACAGTATTCTCATATGTTTTCATACTGAAAAAAAAAAGGTACTATTGTTTCAAAATGGCAAAACACTTTTATCTCATGAAGGAACTTCAATAGTTGTATGAAAGAGCTGGTTGCTTAAAAAGTTGGTGAGTGTGCCCATATGTTTTAATACAATTCTTTTATGATGCTGGCCAGCAATGATGAAATTAGCATGTTTTGATCTATATACAAGTTGTTCATAAAGAACTTGAAAGGAGTAGTTAGGAAAATCCAAGTGCTGAAACATTTAAGATATACTTTCTGGTCTCACTTTTGTGTGATTGTCAGCCAGGGACTATCATGATCAAGGTAGCTTGCCAATTCCCTGCCACAGATACAATATTTATTGCAGCAGTGGGGATTTCCTATCAGAGATCTAAAGACAGACTTTTATACATTGTTTCTCCTAGGTAACCTATTCAAATCAGCAGAAGAGATCTCATAGTAAAGGAAAAATAATCAAAAGGTGTATATTTTTGATCTTTGGGTTTATTTGAACTTTTTTTTGTTTTGTTTTGTTCAAGTTTTCCCTTCACATAGCTGGAAAAAAAAGAAAAAAAAAGGAAATTGGCTGCTGTTCTGCTTTTCTATATAAAATTCACAACGTTGTAATGATATTTAAAGTATTTTGCTACTGACTTAGGGGTTATAACTTCTATTTTTCATGCTACCAGAAAGCAGCTATATACAGTTTAGCAGGAAATTAATCTCTTTTAAGTCTGTTGGAAATATATGGGAATAGTCAGCTAATCAAATCATAAATCACTAACATTTCTCCTTCTCTTTTCCTAAGACAGAATTAAACAGTGGTCCAAAGCACTGGGAATGGTAGGATGGGGTTATCATACTATGAATAATTCCTAGTCCCATGTCCTTGAGTATTTGCACAAACTATACTCTCCATGTAGTTGATTCCTTCCAAAAGTTGATCTGTCAATCATCTATTCTAAGAATATAGCCTCCTATCTTCCCTTCACAAACCACATTCAGCTTTATGAGGAAACAGTCTTCCAAATTACTCTTATAGTTTTAGAAGCTATAGCCTGGACAACCAGCATCTCCTGTTTTGTAGGAGAAAGCTGGACTTACCTGATGAAGACTATGCCACAGATGCTTGCATTGTTTAGTATTTTATTGTCAGAAGCAACTCAGGATTTTGAGCAGCTGGCCCTGTTTTCATGAAGAGGCATCTCTTCTCATTGCTCCCTAGGAAACCCCTGCCTTGCCTCCTGGCCGTGCAAAACCCCTCACCCAGTGTGGATCCTGGAGCCTGCAGCACTAGGGTCAGAGTGTTTCTGTGCAGCTGAGGCTGAGGAAGGAGCCAGGCTGAGTGGAGCACAGGCAGCGCTCTGAGGGCTGTGAACAGCAGCAAAGGTGTGTGTGCAGGGAGGGGAGGCAATGGCAGTCTGAGATCAAACTGCTTCTCTAGCATTTAGCCCATGGTGATATAGCTGGGAAGCAGGATCAGAAACTGTCTGATCTGATGTCAATTTCATTGGCTGTCTATCCTTAAAAGGCAGATGAACTTTTTTTCTTTCAAAACTACTCAGTAGAATTAGACACCACTTTCTATTTTCTCTGAATTATGGCACCTGAGGCCTCTTGTGGTACAGGTTTTCAAAGCCCTAACTGTTCTGTATTTTCTTTGCCAGCTAAGTAGTCAAACGAGGCTGATTACTGGCATTCATAGTGATGGTGTTCTCGTGCTCTACACCCTGTATGGGGAACATTAATATATTTGACAGGGATTGCTGATCAAAGTATAATTTTATAGTAACATTTTTCTTGTCACCAGTGACTGATGAGACAGAAATTTAAAGACTTCGGACTAGAAATTCTGTCCCAATCTGACACATTCACTCATAGATAAAACATATTATTCTGTAGTTTTCATGTCTACAATTTACACTTAAAGTTTCCTAAATCCCTTTGGCTCTGTAGCACATTAAAGTTTTTCTAGTATTTAAAAAAAATACTATGTTCTGAGAAATTCACTGGAAACTATATCCATCTATGATGCATCCTAATGAACTAATAAAACATTATCTATCTTTTTGCTGCTATAATTAATATTAATAACAATAATAATAATAGTAACAGTCCTGTTTTTCACTTTTAAACACCTTAGTTTAAAAGTTACATTTCTGCTTGCTAAATCAAAGCTATCATGGAAAAAACCCAACACTACCTAGGCGTGTAGATGGAAAAAGCAGGAAAATATTTGAAAAGATAATTTTTGTCCAATATTATAATTGCTGAGATAACTATTTTCTTCTTTTGCTTGCGTTCTTCTATTTTTAGTAGACTTATGTAATCTCAGCACATTATGTGTAGTCTTCTTGCTCCCAAGGGCCCAATGATAACATCATTTTTCTGCTTATCAGCTTCCTGGAACTGAGCAAATTGGTGATAAATTGAGACATAAAATTAAGTTAAAAGAATCCTATATTCTCACTGAAGTTTGAAAAGAAAAGTAGGGGGCAAATAATAATGCCTTTGTGAATATAGCTAAACTAAAGACAGGGCATTTTGGCATTTTGTTAGCATGCTTTTCCAGAAGAATAGGTGGAAGTTTAAAGAGCTTCTCAAAACACTTGCACATCAGACATAACTTGAAAGTCAGAAATTCCTCAATGAATATTGTGAGACAAAAGCAATCCACTTTAGCACCCTGCCTGAGACTTCTGTAAATACAGGACAGTAGAATATTAGGGAGGGTACTCTCCTTTATCAGTCACCTGCAGTACTAGTTCTGTAACCTTGAAAAGTACAATCAGAAACAGTACATCAGTAACCTTGTTGGTAGCATGTATGCTGTAAAGACAGGGAGACACAAACCCCATTTTTTAACTAGGATATTTTTTTTCAAGTAGAAGTTCTGCTATCAGAACAGCTAACAGACAATAAAGAAATGCTAAAGAA
>VYZU01070053.1:7818-18888 GCA_013401355.1 Ceyx cyanopectus
ATAATACAAGGTATATAGACATCTAAGACTCTGTATCTTTTGACTATAGAACTGTTCTATAACTACACCTCTGCATGCATTGTGAGAATGATAGTAAGTTCTTGTATACACTGAGCTTTCAAAATAAGTACTGATTTAAATTGGATTTTATTTAAGTAGATCTTGCCAGATTACCGTTAAAACACTTTTCATTTGAATATAAAGGATATTTTTTAAAAAAGAGGCAAATCTCAATCCTGATTTAAACAAACATGAATTTCTTTTTTTTTTTTTAACAATGTAACCAACAAAGCCGCTGATGCATAAGCTGTAGTACATAAATTCTTGGGGGGGAAAAAATCACTAAAAATAATCACTAATATTTTAATTACTATTGCTAATTTCTTAGCTAGAAAAAAATACTTTTTTTTCTGTTAGCACAAAGTTGTATGAGGGTGTTTTAATTATTTGGGTTTACTATTGTGTTATTTAGGCAGTGAAAGATAATGTTGTGTTAGATTTAGGTTTACAGGAAGGACTGTACTCTATAGTATTCTACACTCTTGTAGAAGCCAGGTGTATTACTGGGAAATAATGCTGTAGAGGAAAGAATGAACAATTGTTTTGCTCTATAATTCAGAGATGGAAGAGATGTGAAGTAAAAAGAATCAGTGTTCCAGGATAAGCTTTCAGAGGCACTGAAAATCCGAAAGTACATTTAAGTTTTTGCTAAGCACTGTGGCACTGCAGTTATTGCTGTGCCTTTGGAGGACAATAGGTATGCACCTATTCTTTTGCTTTCTGCTCATACAGCCAAAGGACTTTCTTTACAGAAACTACAGGCACAGGTGTGATATTTGCAGATTATCACTTTATGCTGAGTAAGAATAGTAGATCTTCTAGACCTGTTTGATTTTGACTCCCTGTTTGCAGCACCTTTGCTTCTAGTAATATTAATAGTAGTAAGCCTGTTGTGCCTAAAGGCAAATGCAATTGCACAAAGCAGGAAAATAATTACCACCATACTTCTTGAAGGCAAAGGATCCACTTTAACTTCAGTGAAGGTTTTCCTAATATTGATGAACTGACACCACTGCTGGCTGCAGTATATAAATTTGCCATTTTTTCTTTCACTTCTAATGGTAGTACAAATAGTGGACCCAGCAAGACTGGGTTCACTGGGGCTACTGGTAGCGGGCACTGAGCTGGTGCAGCTGGTGCAGGCACTTGGGAAGGTCCTTCTGCACCAGGACAAGTGGGAAGGTGGTGAGGAGTGAGCTATGGGACAAGAGCCATTCCTGGGGCAGGAGTACATCTTCTCAGCTATGGGGTGAGGTTCTCTCCTCGCAGCATAATCTGTCATTACATATAAATACAGCTTTCTTCCCATCTTGTTGTGTTCCAAAAATGGAAGCACCATTTTTGACAAAGAAAATATGATAATGAAAGAAGTACAGAAAATGTACACATATTTATTAATAGAAATAATGTTTTGATCTTACTTCCTTTCTATACAAAGTGCTCCAGGCTGCAAAACTGTATAAGAAGTAATTGCGTTTGTTGTGGTTCTATTCCAGTGGCACTATGAACAAATTTAACCAGATGACCCATATTTACTGTGAAATTTTTGTTTCTTAAAAGCACTCAGTCCTCATGTCTTTCATTTATGCATTGAAGCAAGTAAAACCCTATGTGCAGTCAGAGAAGTTGTATCAAGAGTTAAATTAGACCACAGATTTTCACAATATTTTATTAGAGGAGCACAAATCTTCTTTAACAGTAAACATAGCTCATTCATTATAGTGCAAATACATTTTAAGACGTTTTAATTTAAAAAAAGTCATTTTTAAAGGACTTCAAGACAGCGTTGTCAGAGCTTTACAAAGTTAGGCTTGGGTTCTGAAGTTACATTGATAAAGACAGCTTTTAATGGGCTGAAATTGCTCAGAGACCTGTCTCAATTCATAACATCGTAGGACAGCAGCTATAATAATTTGTAAATTGTATAATCATATTGTGCTTATACAAGGTATTTTGACAGATTTTCTTCCAATAGCCCCTGTTGCTGTCTAAAGATGGACAGGCACAGCGCCAGTGGCCAGATTTTTAGCTTCCTGCCACTTGCTGCCACCATGAGCATCCATGTCACTTAATCCCTTTCACCAGGATAGAAAGCTAGTCACCGATCCTTAATTCTGAGGTCAGTTCTGCTCCAGTGCCATCCTCAATTAGAACAGCCAGGGGTGGAAGTGCTCTAATTTGTACCTTCTTATCCAGGCTCCAGAGAGGTTAGCCAGTGCAGCCCACTATGGTCACCCCCTCCTGAAGCACTTCTAACAACCCAACACCCTGTACCATGCGTATTAAAACNCCAGTGAACAGCTCCAGATGACAGAAGACCTTTAATGTCATTCTAATTGGTTCACAATATAGATGTGTGAAGCCAAATAGCTTTCCTTTGTTTATAGGAAATATCAGAAAAATACCTGCATAGGGATTTTAGTATTCATGATATCAATTAAATGCTGTGAAGTCTTTTTTCCTACAAGAGAATATATACATAATAATCTGGTTTCGATTTGTCTTTTAATAATTCATTACATTTTCTAAAGATCTTTTCTAGATGTAAGAAGAAGAAATTAAAACTTCCTTGGTTGGACCAAAATGTTTATTGCAGTGAAAGTGTACACTATGCAATTGTAGGAGTACTCAGTCTCTATGAAGTGGACAACAGCTGTATATGATACCTAAAATATCTAGCTGTACACTGGTGAAGCTGACATATTACAGACTCATAATTAACATAATTATTTGAAATTTAATAGTCAACATAATACAAGGTATATAGACATCTAAGACTCTGTATCTTTTGACTATAGAACTGTTCTATAACTACACCTCTGCATGCATTGTGAGAATGATAGTAAGTTCTTGTATACACTGAGCTTTCAAAATAAGTACTGATTTAAATTGGATTTTATTTAAGTAGATCTTGCCAGATTACCGTTAAAACACTTTTCATTTGAATATAAAGGATATTTTTTAAAAAAGAGGCAAATCTCAATCCTGATTTAAACAAACATGAATTTCTTTTTTTTTTTTTAACAATGTAACCAACAAAGCCGCTGATGCATAAGCTGTAGTACATAAATTCTTGGGGGGGAAAAAATCACTAAAAATAATCACTAATATTTTAATTACTATTGCTAATTTCTTAGCTAGAAAAAAATACTTTTTTTTCTGTTAGCACAAAGTTGTATGAGGGTGTTTTAATTATTTGGGTTTACTATTGTGTTATTTAGGCAGTGAAAGATAATGTTGTGTTAGATTTAGGTTTACAGGAAGGACTGTACTCTATAGTATTCTACACTCTTGTAGAAGCCAGGTGTATTACTGGGAAATAATGCTGTAGAGGAAAGAATGAACAATTGTTTTGCTCTATAATTCAGAGATGGAAGAGATGTGAAGTAAAAAGAATCAGTGTTCCAGGATAAGCTTTCAGAGGCACTGAAAATCCGAAAGTACATTTAAGTTTTTGCTAAGCACTGTGGCACTGCAGTTATTGCTGTGCCTTTGGAGGACAATAGGTATGCACCTATTCTTTTGCTTTCTGCTCATACAGCCAAAGGACTTTCTTTACAGAAACTACAGGCACAGGTGTGATATTTGCAGATTATCACTTTATGCTGAGTAAGAATAGTAGATCTTCTAGACCTGTTTGATTTTGACTCCCTGTTTGCAGCACCTTTGCTTCTAGTAATATTAATAGTAGTAAGCCTGTTGTGCCTAAAGGCAAATGCAATTGCACAAAGCAGGAAAATAATTACCACCATACTTCTTGAAGGCAAAGGATCCACTTTAACTTCAGTGAAGGTTTTCCTAATATTGATGAACTGACACCACTGCTGGCTGCAGTATATAAATTTGCCATTTTTTCTTTCACTTCTAATGGTAGTACAAATAGTGGACCCAGCAAGACTGGGTTCACTGGGGCTACTGGTAGCGGGCACTGAGCTGGTGCAGCTGGTGCAGGCACTTGGGAAGGTCCTTCTGCACCAGGACAAGTGGGAAGGTGGTGAGGAGTGAGCTATGGGACAAGAGCCATTCCTGGGGCAGGAGTACATCTTCTCAGCTATGGGGTGAGGTTCTCTCCTCGCAGCATAATCTGTCATTACATATAAATACAGCTTTCTTCCCATCTTGTTGTGTTCCAAAAATGGAAGCACCATTTTTGACAAAGAAAATATGATAATGAAAGAAGTACAGAAAATGTACACATATTTATTAATAGAAATAATGTTTTGATCTTACTTCCTTTCTATACAAAGTGCTCCAGGCTGCAAAACTGTATAAGAAGTAATTGCGTTTGTTGTGGTTCTATTCCAGTGGCACTATGAACAAATTTAACCAGATGACCCATATTTACTGTGAAATTTTTGTTTCTTAAAAGCACTCAGTCCTCATGTCTTTCATTTATGCATTGAAGCAAGTAAAACCCTATGTGCAGTCAGAGAAGTTGTATCAAGAGTTAAATTAGACCACAGATTTTCACAATATTTTATTAGAGGAGCACAAATCTTCTTTAACAGTAAACATAGCTCATTCATTATAGTGCAAATACATTTTAAGACGTTTTAATTTAAAAAAAGTCATTTTTAAAGGACTTCAAGACAGCGTTGTCAGAGCTTTACAAAGTTAGGCTTGGGTTCTGAAGTTACATTGATAAAGACAGCTTTTAATGGGCTGAAATTGCTCAGAGACCTGTCTCAATTCATAACATCGTAGGACAGCAGCTATAATAATTTGTAAATTGTATAATCATATTGTGCTTATACAAGGTATTTTGACAGATTTTCTTCCAATAGCCCCTGTTGCTGTCTAAAGATGGACAGGCACAGCGCCAGTGGCCAGATTTTTAGCTTCCTGCCACTTGCTGCCACCATGAGCATCCATGTCACTTAATCCCTTTCACCAGGATAGAAAGCTAGTCACCGATCCTTAATTCTGAGGTCAGTTCTGCTCCAGTGCCATCCTCAATTAGAACAGCCAGGGGTGGAAGTGCTCTAATTTGTACCTTCTTATCCAGGCTCCAGAGAGGTTAGCCAGTGCAGCCCACTATGGTCACCCCCTCCTGAAGCACTTCTAACAACCCAACACCCTGTACCATGCGTATTAAAACATGCATCATGAAAAGAGAACTTCTTCTTTTCTCTCACTAGCTACCCAGTTTTTCCATAAAAGACAAACTGTGATTCTAGTGAAGGGAAAGGAAGATACTCTACGAAAACACTTCTGCTATTCATTACTGGCATACCTCAAAGAAATATGAAACAGATAGTTCTCCCAGTTGGTTTGGAAGTTGCAACAATCACCTGCAGTTCATTTGGAGGAAGTCAGCTGGGTTTGCCGCATCATTATCTCTGTTCCCTGCAATATGGCATCCACTAGTTTTCTCTTTTATATTAAAAATGTGTTACATACATCTATTATATTAAATTGAACTTATGGAAATATCTGCCAGAGTTAGAACTCTCTTCATGCTGCCAGACCCCATTCACTGTTCACTGCTTTTTTCTGCTGGTGGTCATCCACACATACAGTGTGAAGAGATGAGTGCACTCCTTTTAAGAATTTGACACATATGATATGGTAAAACACACCCTGTTTTCATTTGCTTAATACAGATTTGAATGATTAAGGAATGTCAAAGACATTAGAGAATTGCACTTCATACTTCCCAACATTAATTTCTGTTGGGAATTTCTGTGCAAGTATTGTGGAAGCTCACTAAAACAAAACTGTGTAAACCATATAAAACTGTGAAGTGATGATTCCAAATGTAAAATTATTTCTTGACATCAACATATATTCCATGAGTAGAATTCAGCATATTTGAGTCAAACAGATTTTTCTTTCATTTATATTCCTGAAATAATGGGGTTTAAAAAAATAATTTATATTAGACAGTAACAGAACACCTATATTATGCTGATAGTCACATCCAAAATACTACTCATTAATAAAATTATAGAATCATAGAGTCCATTAGTTCAGAAAAGACTTTTAAGATCATCAAGTCGAACCATTAGCCCAGCATGGCCAGGTCATCACTAAACCATTTCCCTCTGCATCAAATAAAGAATGGAGATTCTTCTTAGCCTTCCTTTTGTTTTTTGTGTATTTATAGAAACATTTTTAATTGTCTTTTACAGCAGTAGTCAGATTAACTTCTAGGTAAACTTTGGCCCTTCTAATTTTCTCCCCAGAAAACTTCACAACAGCCTTGTAATCCTCCTGAGTAGCCTGCCCCTTCTTCCAAAGGTCATTAACTGACCATGTTCCAGCTGTAGCTCCCTGTTCAGACAGGACAGAGCTTCCCTACTGGCCTGTCTTTACAGCACATGGGACAGCTGCTCCTGCTCCTTAAAGTTTTCACTCTTGAAGAATGTCCAGCCTTCCTGGACTCCATTACCCTTCAGGATGGCCTGCCAAGGGGCTCTGTCAACCAGGCTCCTGAATAGACCAAGTCTGCCCTTGTCTGGAAGTCCAAAGCAGTTTTGCTGAGCCCCCTCCTTACTTCTCCAAGATTCAAAAACTACCATTTGATGCTTGCTGTGCCCAGGATGGCCTCCAGTCATCACATGACCCATAATTCCTTCTCTGTAAACAACAGGTCCAGGGGGCACCCTTCCATGTTGGCTCACTCACCAACTGTGTCAAGAACTTTGACAGTTTCCTCTCTGCTGTATTATATTTCCAGCAGATACCTGGTTAGTACCCCACGAGAACAAGGGCTAGCAATTGTGAGACTTCTCCCAGCTGCTTACAGAGTATTTTGCCTGCCTTTTCATCCTGACTGGGCAGTCTGTAACAGGCTACTATCATGGTATCAGCCTTGTTGGCCTTCCCCTTAATTCTTACCAATATTATTATAATCAGCAGCCTATCTCAACCCTATCATTACCATCATTAAGCTCTGGATAATCAAAACACTCTCTAACATACAGGGCTACTCCACCTCTCCTTTCTTGCCTATCTCTTCTGAAAGGTATAATATATATATAAAAAATATATATACACAAACAAGGAGACACTGAATAGACACAAAAAATGCATTCCTTCCTTTAGTTGTGTTAAACTCGTGCATCCATGAATTTCCATGAGAGACAAGAACAGAAAGAAACTTTCTTTGCTAGACTGAAAAGCTGTTCTAAGTATGTATATGTTCTTTCAGATAGTTTAGGCTTTTAAAATCCTGGGCCTTTATTTTTCCTTCATCTTTGCCATCGCAGTGTAGGAGATGGAATAAGTTTTCACAGTGAGATTAAAACTCCAAACTGTTAGAAAAGACATACAAACTTACCAAAGCCAATTCTGTTGGACTTTATAGAAAATATTGTATATTATTATTATGTAGTTTCTTATATATTAGTATGTTATGTCAATTAGTTACACTTTGTTTGGGTTTTTTTAAAATACCTTAAGATTCCAGAATTTCTGTATTGAGAACTGGAAAGTATTAACATTTTATTTTGGTCCGTTTCTTAAAAATAGTTAATAAGAAAACACTTATCTGTAAAGGGTATCTACAGTTACATATTTTTCATAACTGGTAAGTGATGTTTGTTTATTTGCAAAATATTTAAAGGGAATGCATTGGGTTGTCGGGGTTTTTTTTCCATAATTTTGAAGACTCTGTAAATGCTTATACTGAAGGAAAGGCAATGAGAGCTAAGCTGCATTGTTGAAAAAGATATTTACATGTTAAGATCAGAACTCAAAGTGGGAAACTACTTAATCATACTCATGTAATGTGGTAAAAATGAGGTTAAAAAAAATCTATTTTTTTATTCTGTCCCCTTAAATTCTGATGTAGTTAGATAGGTTAAAATAAATGTTTTNTCACTAATTTAAAATATAATGGAAAATGAGAAAGGCAAAAGAAAGAATATAGAAATTCTAAATAGCCTTCTTTAAATTAGTAGATTGTGTTTTTCTTCATCAATATAAATGTTAAACAATATTGCATAATGACACTGCAAAATGATCAGCAATAACAGAATAAGAGAGATTAATGTTTTGAATGTGTGAAACCCTTGGAAAAGCTGAAAAAGAGAAAAAGAAGAAACAGTTATCACAAATTAAAAATACAAGACAGAAGCTCAAACAACATTCAAAGGTCAATTTAAAGCATATTTTCAAGGAACTCTATCACATTCCTCATCCCACACAAAAAAAAATTCACTTAGAGATTCTTTTTTTAATGCTCCACACATATTTCTGAATCCTATAAATGTTATAGTTTGGTTATACTTTGATAAGTAAGGAAAATAATAGCAAGAGGAGGGAAAAAAGAATGATAAGGACATGCTATAAGTAAACCAAAGCTCTAATGTATTTATCAAGGTCCAGAAGGAGGCAGATAACTCAGGTATGGAAATTATTAATCCTGTTTATATGGAAGTACTTGGGTATGTGTATCACCTTCCCACTTCTATTTCAGCCTTTTTCACAATGTGAGTGACCTCCATATGGCACTTGTTCCATTTTCAGCTAATTGTTGGTCACATGGCAATGTTATAAGACTCCGAGAAGGTACTGCTTTCATTAAATAATACCACTGCTCATTATGAAAGGTCTGAAAGTGGTAGGTTTGGCTTGTGCTCTTTCTCTTTTCTACAGTTATAAATGTCAGACCTTTTGAGACACAGCAAGTTCTCTCACCCAGAACTACATTTAGAACAACAGCTTTCTTCCTCTGCCACTATTGTTCAGCAATGTGGTTGAAAGCAATAGTATTAAACTGGTGCTGAAGTGTTTGATGAAACACTACCTTTAATCTCCTAATATGCTCTTTCCATTTTGTTATGTCCTTCAGCTGTAACCCTCACTGGCACAAGAGTGCTCAACACTCATCAGAAGATTTTTTTTTTCTATGAAAAGTACACATTATTTAAAAATAATATGGTTTTTTTCCTACACATCCATTCATAGACCTTATTACAGCACATGGATAATGTCCTAGTAAACCATATATAAAAGTAGGAAAGGAAATAGTGCCTGGTGGAAAGGGAATCTGGCATTTTTAAGTCCACGTAAATGTGCTAACACTAAGAACATAGATCAATGGTCTAATGTAGTTTCTGTTGTTCAAGGTTGAGACAGAAATTATTTTAGCTGAATAATAATCCTAGCAAGATGCAGTCTGGGCAAAGCTCATAAATTCTCTCATCCTTACTATCTTTTTATTGCTATGAAATTTAACAGTTATTTTTGTTTAAAGATACTGCTAAACCAAGAGCTTTGTAGAGCAGAGAATTCCTAAATTGTGCCCCTCCATCCCTTGCTACAAAGTACAGTCCTTGCAGTGTGATGAAGTTCTAGGAGCTTGTGGCTTTTTTGCATGAAATACATTGGTGGAGAGGAAAACACACCTTGAGCTTCCAACATTGCATCTACCTGAAGGGTTCTCATAAATAATTCATTGCTTTTAAAAGGACAATTATAAATATTTTGTCTTAAATTTTCTTAATCTTAAGTGTCATTCTTCTCCTATGCTTCTGATCATCATAATGAGCACATCATATATTTTTATTTTACATCTTGCATCTCAGGATATGCACACTACGGCTCTTTTGTTGTTTTTGTTGTCATTGCTGAAGGACAGAAGGTTTTCAGGGTGAAGGAAAAAATGTAATTTTAATTTTAGGTATAGGTTCAATTTCAGGGTTTTCAACCATGACTGTGCCCTTTTAATGGGAGTTATATGCACACATCAAAGAAAATAGGTCCTTAAGTATCTGTTTGAGTTGGCTGAAACTCTTAAAATAATTTATATACGACTAATCACAGTATTTCTTGTCTGATGAGCTTATGTGCTTGATTTAATGATGGGGAAAAAAACCAATAGGCTAAGTTGTTGATAGTGACTCCCAGGGGAAAATATTCTGTACTAAAGGATTGCTACTATAAGTATTGAAAATCTTGAAATGTTAGAAAAATTGAAATTATAAAATCACTGAAGGAAACTATTGCTTGTAATCACCATAGTCTTTTTCTCACAGCTTGACTCTATGACAGTTTGATGGGGTTATTGCAGTTGGCATGGATTGTTTGGCTGAACTAAATGGCAGCTCTCGCACATGCTCCTGATTGTGTGCAGATTAATCAGAGACTTCTGAAGTGATGGCTTTTGTCTGGTTTTGAAGAATGATGCATTTAAAAAACTGGTATTTCAAGACATTTTTTCAAGAAATTAAAGTATTGCAACAAGACCTATTGTCCTGGATTCACTGGGATAGAATCCTAGGCCAGCCATGGTCTGCAGGCCATGAGCAGAGTCAGCCACTGAGGCAGCTGACTTGAGTTGGCTACAGGTGTATCTTAGCCTATCAATTTCACAGTATAAAGGGGGAAGCTTGCTCATAGAGGACCTTTTTATTTGTTTGTAGGGGTGTCTATTAATCCTGCTTGCTGCTTTGGTGTTTGGTGTGCCTGCTGTACGTTTGCTGGGGTGAGTGTAACTTTGTTCACTTCATACTAGCATTGGCAATAGCTTTGCTGCTTCATTATATCCATTTTCATCTCAGTCTATGAGTTTCTTGTCTTTTCCTTATGCCCCTTCTCGGCTGGGAAGGGTCATTGGTTCATAGAGCAGCTGCTGCAGTTTAGCCCTGGATATGGGCTAAACATAGGTACCTGTATTGCCTCAAGGAACTTCTCCTGGGAACTGTCTGCTTCTCTCTTCAGTAATATAGGACTGATATGTGCCTGAGGACAGGATAAAGGCCAGTGTCATCCCAATCTTCAAAAAAGGCAAAAAGGAGGACCCGGGTAACTACAGGCCCGTCAGCCTCACCTCCAGCCCTGGAAAGGAGATGGAACAGCTTGTCCTTGATGCCATCTCTAAGCATCTGGAGGAAAGGAGGCTTATCACAAGTAGTCAACATGGATTCCGTAAGGGGAAATCATGACTGACTAATCTCATAGCCTTTTATGAAGATATAAGTGGTTGAGGGAAGTGCAGTGGATGTGGTATTCCTTGACTTCAGCAGGATTTTTGATACTGTATCCCATGGGAACCTCACAGCC
>VYZU01070055.1:0-18280 GCA_013401355.1 Ceyx cyanopectus
TCATGTTCTTCTGTTGGAACTCTTGAATTCCCTCCTCTATCCTATCTAGCACAGCCTTCTTTTGCCTCATGGAGACCATTATTTTAGGACTGTAGTACTAACTTACTGTAGCTGTTGGTTAGTAATTTATTTGTGTTTTTTTGTTTGTGTTTTTTGTTTTGGTTTGGGTTTTGTTCATTTGTTTTTTAATTCTATTTGTTCATTTGCCACTCTCTGGCAGTGCTTTGCCGAGACGGCTGCAGCTGCCTCGCTGCCTGCGATATGTCAGAGCTTCCAGTTTCACCGCGTCTCAATCTCCCGCGGTTCCCAGCAGCTCCCCCGTCTGTGGCACTCTCACGAGCGCCTGCGAGAGTTGCAGCCTCTGCTACTCCTCACTGGCTCTCTGGGTCCCCCCGCATCGAGGAAACCTCCTGTCCAGAAGAAAAAAGCAGGCACCATGGAGCCTGTCGGTGCCGGTGCCGGAGCTGGTCCCACTGTCTCCCTGCCTGTGATATTTTGTTAAATTCCTTTTCATTACAAGCATTATTCTAATATATTAACTATAATTATATTTTCGTTTTTAAACTCAAGCCACAAGTTTTAAGTCCTTTTTTTTTTCCCTTCATTTACCAGTTCTGCTGTCTCCAGAGCTCTGACTATATTTGACCAGGTCAGCATCTAGATCTGAACCCAGCGGTGTCAACAGTGACTCACAGATCACTAGACAAGCTAAATTCTGCCAGGGTTCCAAGGGAAATTCATTTAACCAAATGGTTTTTTCTGCAGAAGACCTTTAGATATGGACAAGTCTTAAATAGAATTATTATATTTTTTTTAAGTTTTAAAACATTTTGCTGATAAATTCCAGGTTTGTGCTTTCAAATCTGCTGCCTGGAAAGTTCTCTGAATTTCTAAAATACTGCAGTACCAAAAATGGTCTAAAGGTAGCCACCATGCAAACATTCATCCCAGCTCTCTCAAATTCTAACCACTGAAATCCATTTGCTAGGATCCTGGCAAGGAATGTCGGTGCTGTCAAAAACTTCCATTTGTCCAGAGATGTCTTCTTCTATTAGTTTCCATTAAGGAAGATTAGTTGATCAATTAATTCTCTAACAGAATCCAACATTAAATGCTTTTGATATTTCTTTTCCACTTCTACACAAGTGAATCAAGAAAATGTCATTGTTTTCATACTTTTTTTTAATCACCCTGTATTAAGAGATAAGAAACAGCACTCTGGAAATAAGAATACATTCACATGTCTGCCCAGCTAGCAATCAAAAAGTGATAACTAATGGTGGAAACCCTATAAACACATTTCTCTCTAGCTCTATAGCTCACATGTAATTTAATATCAATGTAGATGAAAGTCTCACTGCATGGATCAGTTATCAAGTTGAGTACAATCTTATCTAGTGAAATCACTGTAAATTGGGAGTTCTGAAGGATACAAATTTATTTTTACTTAATAGTTAACAGTTTTTGTAAAACTACAATACCTGTCCAATGCACTAAAAAGGGCAATTAAAAAAAGTGGCAATGAAATCGCCTGAACTCTGAAACTCAGAACTATATGGCATAGCCCAGGAACTTCCTCAACATTTTGGGGAAGTAGAGGATAGAATTTTCTCTTCTGAAAACCAGAAAAAAAAAATAGCCCTTCAGTTTCAAGCTAAATAGTAAGCTGAATGAGTCTTAGAATGCGTTTTTTAATTAAACTAATCTGAAAGCCGAGAGATATTATTTAATTAGAAAATATTTCAGTATTTCTGAAGAAATCACTACTATTTTTTTTGTTAGGGGCAGTTAATGAGCAACGATCATTCTAAAAGTGCTGAAGATTTTTAGTTCTTCAAGAGAAGGTAAAGTAAGAGGGCAGATGGTGGGGGGGATCTAGTCAGAAAGTGCATAATGGCTACAGTTTTGACATGATAATTTTTAGTAACTTTCAAAATCCAGAAAAACTGTACCCAGAAGGGTTACAAGGCAACAGAGATGCTGGTTAAAAGCAGCTGATCCATGGCACTGCTGACAGTATTCCGCCCCTTCTAGCTCTGTCTTGCCATAGCTGTATGCTGAAGAACAGCTGCCCCTCTTCCCTCTGGATGGCCCAGCAGTCACCCTTAACTGCAGGTCATCCTCCAGCACCAAGTTACAGGGCAAGCTAACCCAGCAAAGGTTTCACATGAGCATATGCAGCATAACACAGATGTGTGCCACCACAGAGCTCATTGTGCCTCACAGAGGCTTCTCCCTTCTGCTCACAGTCTGCCCTAGGATGGCTCCAGTTCACCCCACGGCTGCAGCAAACCCACCATGCACCACTCATAACATAGAGACATGATCACCTAAGAGGGGCAATTACTGACAGTGGCACAGCAGCTGCCCCGAGGGGACCTGCAGTCTTTCAGTCCAATACATTTCAGTTTGCCCCAAACTAGATGCAAGAGCAGCAGTACAGTAGAAAAGCATAGCCAGCTATTTCTCTTTACTGTTATTCTGCCTGTTTTTCCTATCTCTTTGGTTTTCTTTTCTTCATTTCCTTTTCACTTTGCTCCAATGCTTAAATGCCTCTCATTTATCCTGTGTGTCCACAGTATTCCTCAACAGGATTCTGTTGAGTTCTTTGCTTTGTTCTTGCAAGAGTAAACACTTGCTTTTCACTTTTACTTACCCAAAAATTACACACTTAACTTTAATCAATAAGGCTGTTTCTCTTGCAACCCTGGCACATTATCAGAACAGTTCCTTTTCCTTATGAACAGCAGAAAATACCCTGTCCTGGTTTGAGTTAGAACAAAACTATTTCTCTTCAGTGGTTTTACTTTTCAGCTAAGTCTCTTCTAACTAACTGCACTTTCTAGAGTTAATTACGTATTTTCATAGACACTGCTAGTAGCAGTGGTAATGCTTGTTTAAAGTCACTAACAAGGACTGGTGTGGGCAGGAAGGCTCTTGCTTATACTTCCTCCTGTGCAGACAATGTCAAAGCTGTATCTTGTGCACCACACTGAGAGGTGCAGAAAGTAAAAGGCTGCACCTGCAGGGAGAAGTGGACAGGACAGGTGACCCTAAACTGACCAAGAAGGGATTCCTTTTCACATATGTCATATTCAGTATAAAGCTGAGGGATCATGAAGGTCATGCTCTTCTTCAATGGCTGGTGTTCGAGGAGGACTCTGTCCATTCTGCCTTTGATCCCAAATGTGTTCCTTAATCCATTTCCAGAAGCCAGCTCCTGAATCCTGTTCCCATCTGCTGCTGCATCCATTTTAGGATGTCCCCAGTGCTTGTTTCACAGTGTCATTGGTGATGTAATTGTCATTGGGAGGATGGAGTGTGGTGTTCAATACTGTTTTTGTGCATGTTTGTATATATTTAAATTTATTGTTGCTTTCTGAAATCTCTTCTAGCTTTTTTTTCCAATTGCTGTCTTTATTCCTCCTCTCTTCCCCTTTGGCGAAGGGGAGAGGTTCACACAGAATGTCTGTTTTAGTTCTAGTGAACTGCCCTGACCCTAAAACTCGACATATTTTTTTGGTCCTTGAGATAGAATGTCCTCAGGCATAGCTGCCTTATATTTAAAAGCTCTCCTAACACTTAACATACCAGTTTTCAGTCACTGCCAACTAAAAGAAAATAACATATATACCTCTCAGTTAAGAGACATTTCTTTGGATTTCTGAAGGTGTAAATATTTGTGTATAGCAAGTCTTCATTCCCAGTACAAATATCTTGTAGGATTTTTTTTGTCTTTCACTGTAGCTACTTTCCACATTCCTTTCTGCTCTTGCCCTTGAAGTCTGGTTCCATCCAAGACTCATCTCCTGGTTCTTTGCTCTAAAACAGTATCTGTCCTTTCCATCTTGGAAAAAATTAAAAGGAATGGTTTGATGAAGCTACAAAACAATTACACCTACATTTTTTTCCACAGAGGAAAATGTAAAAAATGCTCTCACCTATACCAAAAGTGAATTCCAATGAACAAACACTGCAGTTCCCCACATGGGGGTGAAAATTTGTGGTAGCAACAGGGCTCTCTTCTTCCTTCTTAATCTAGCTATAAAAAATTATACTCCACAGAGAATGGTATCCTGGGAGTACTGTGTGCCTCCGTCAGGAAGAAGGATGTGCAGGAATACCTCATGATGAACAATAAGGAGCTCAGAGCCACATCTGCAACTTGATTTTGAACTCTTCAAAGGAGCCTCCAAACAAGTTTTTTTACAAACAACAAAGCTCTAAACATTTTATAGCACTTCTGTAGGAAAAAATAGTTCTCTTTGTCCTTCACATTGACCAACAGCATCACTTAAAAGACTGTTCAGGAGTTTAAATCAGTGCAAAGAGCATGCTTCATGTGTCAGTTCAAGATACAGTCTTCAAAACAAGTTGAAAAGCAATATTTTGCTGCAACAAAGCCTCACTATCAAATTTTATTTGATAAAATTATTTCATTCTCTATTGCTAAATGCTTCTATCTCCACTTTCAGAGGAATTTTGTTTGTCAATAATTACAAAGCAGAAATACATGTTTTACTGGAAAGTTTCCTTTTTTTCCAGTGGATGTATTAAAAAAAAAAAAAAAAAGGAGAAAAGTGATTATGAGATTAATCATTCAAGATGTTTTCCTGAAGAAACCCAGAATATATGCACTTCACTTTTAAATGTCTAAATTACAGGAGATAAAGGCCACCCAGAAACCATTTCTTGGGAACTGCAAGCATCTAAGTCATGTTAAAGGAAGAAGGTTTTAAAAACGTGAAAAAGTCTTTAACATCTGTGTAATATCTCAAGACATCACATGAATCTAGTAACTCAGACTGCAGAAAGGAGAACTGAGAGTGCTATCCCATTCTGCAGCCAGATCACTCCAGTACTCCAGATAATCACTCTTGCAGGTCCAGGTTCCTTATAACTGAAACACAGTAAGAGGTGTGATTATCAGCAGGGACCATTATACAGACGCAAAACCATCAAGAATGGTGTAAAACAAATGAAATTGTTTCTCATTTTGGAGGCAGCCAGGATTATGACTGCTTCAACCATTTATCACTCCTTCTTCCTGTCTTATTGCTGCTGGCAAAGAATCACAAATTGCAGCTTGCTGGATCACAGTATTTGCTGTAAGATATGTATCTGAAACTTTGAAAATGGGCTTTCCTCAACACCAAGTTACCAGGAAGGCTTTGTGGCTGCATCTACGCTGAAATATGTGACAATGTAGGTTCACAAGTACTGCATGAAAGGCAAAAATAAGAGTGCAGGGACTAAAAGCCAGAGACAAAAACAGTCCCTAGAGAAATGGGATGCTAGCATCTCTGCAAACAGGCCAGAAAAGCAAAGAGCTCTGCACACTCTGCAGAGGTGGGAAGCTGCATTCCGCAGTAGTCAGTGATGAGCTTCACATTACAACCACATCATGGCTTCATTTTCATAGAAGCAACAGTGCTCTCTTCTTTACTGTAGCATACAAGAAGCAGAACACGGCTGAATATATCTTTGCAGACTCCAAACTGAGAGACTTTAAGGGTCTGCAACTTTCCTATTCGTTATGCCATCAAATTCTTTGAAGTCCAGTCTGCCAGAAAATCAACTGCCAGCTTTCAGAGAGTTCCCAGATTTTTCTCAGAACTATTACAGACAGAATTTTCTTTAATAGGTTCATGTTATTGCAAGGTACCAACCCCACAGACCATAAGGTGGCTTCCAACAAATTCTCAAGAATGAAGATGGGCTCCCTGGCAGTGATGACTGTATAATAAGCTGTAGCCTATCACAGAGTTATCACTGTTCTTTCAACATTTTCACACCCTCTGTATTTGCATATATTGCATATATTTACATATCCTTATTTCCCTCTTTATTGCAGGAGAAGCCCTTAAACCTATATACGGGTTTACACTGATTTTATGCCACGCATCATCTAACATAAAACACAGTTCTTGATAGATACTTGGTAGTGAAAATATACACAGATCCTTTTCACACATAGGAAGGTAATCTTAAGAGTGGAGTTCATGTGACAAATGCGGTTGTCTAAGCATTAGTCCTGTATTATTTTAAATTCAAAATTTGAGATAAAGTAACAAAATGCAATGTATGGTAAGTAAGTTGTTGGTTTTTTTTGTGGCACTCATTTCCATTAAAAAGTTTAACATTTGGTAAAGCGTAATAAATCAGATGCAAAAAAAGTCTTATCTAATTACATAATAGTTCACTGAAGTTGACACTGGTATATCCTGCCAGTTCTTTCCAAGTGGTGTCCTGGGTGAGATTTGCTTATGCATCAGAGTAGAATTAAAACAATGTATTAGAAACTCTAAAGAGTAATTTTATTTTTAAGGGAAACTTGAGGCTGAAGAACAGAAGCAAACTTCACTAGGAAGGCAGCCTGGAAGATTTAAAATAGTTAACATACTGGCACATACTTGCATAGTGTAAATAGTAAACAAAACCAGAGTTACTAAGTGGACTAACTCCCTGCAACGGCAATATATATCATTGATGGATCCATCTAGAAAGACACTTGGAAAAATTACACCATGATGTCTTCTCCCTTGGCATTTCCAAAGCCTGTAACATTCCTGACAGACATT
Source organism: Ceyx cyanopectus (assembly GCA_013401355.1). Classification (NCBI taxonomy): domain Eukaryota; kingdom Metazoa; phylum Chordata; class Aves; order Coraciiformes; family Alcedinidae; genus Ceyx; species Ceyx cyanopectus. The sequence goes on from VYZU01070055.1 coordinate 6,582, forward strand.
ATCTAGTCTTTTCTGTGAAGAAAACTTTCCAGTGTCATATTCTTTATGATACCCTTTTTACAATGATGGGACGGACCAGTATAACACACAGTATTCAAGATTCAGGTAGACTAATACCACAATATTTTCTGTTTTGTTTTTTGTTCCTTTCCTTACAAATCCTAGCATTCAGTTTGCTTTTTTGGGGGTGCTGAAGGTATTTTAATATCATTATTCATTAAAAAGTCAAGATAACATTCTTAAGCATCCATACTACTAACCAAAGCAAACAAGCTCTGTTTTCTGGGTACAAGGCCAAATAGCAAAACCTGGCCACCATTGGGTCACACTGCACTGACCTTCCATGTACATTGCATGTTGTCACCATGGGTATAAGATATGACCCCACAATCTGAAAGGCATTCTGGGATCAGTGACACTGAAAATAGAAAGTACACAGAGAGTTGGTATATCTCTAACAATCTCATGGACTGAAAGTCCTTCTTTTGAAGTCAAGAGCAAAATGTGAATGAATTTGACCTCAGTTTACTATGTCCCTAATATTTTAAGTTCATTAAAATATATACTTACGCTACTGCTTGTGTGTTGCAGCAAAAGAGATACTGTCTTTATAATTTTAAAGAAATAGCTACAATTACAATGTACTAAGAAGCTGCAGTTATACCAACATTGCAAGGTTAAAGGCTTGTAAAAAACTGTCCATGCTGGAGTTTATGATCTACAATAAGTGAGAATTCACTAAGAAGACAATCCACCTAAAATATTTTTAAATATAGGTGTGAGGGTGAGGGGGATTGTGGAGATATCCAGCTGGTCTGGAGTCCCCACAGAGAGATTTGACCTCAACCAGTTGCAGCTGTGCCTTGAAGATAGAGTGAGAAGTTGCCAGCAGAAAAAGATAAACAAGAATGAAGTGAGTTGCTGAAAAAGTAAACTGCAAGATATGCAAGCTGACAAGTAACAACAGAACAACACACCAATCATAAGAGGCACAATAGAAGAGCCAATGAGATTGTTACCTGTTATGTAGATAAAAGTGTAAGAATGGGTCTGTTAGCTGAATAAAGAGGCTATTGCTATTGCAGCTTAATGAACTTGTGTGTTGCTTGACCATCTCTACTTCGACAGGGGATGTTGCCCCACAAGTTAGAAATAAAGTGAATTTCTAAAATACAATTAAAAGAATCAGTGTGCTAGGTTAATAAAGTTTCTATTGCTATTGCTGCTTAACAAACTTTGTGTTGCTTGACCATCTCTACTTCGACAGGGGATGTTGCCCCACAAGTTAGAAATAAAGTGAATTTCTAAAATACAATTAAAAGAATCAGTGTGCTAGGTTAATAAAGTTTCTATTGCTATTGCTGCTTAACAAACTTTGTGTTGCTTGACCATCTCTACTTCGACAGGGGATGTTGCCCCACAAGTTAGAAATAAAGTGAATTTCTAAAATACAATTAAAAGAATCAGTGTGCTAGGTTAATAAAGTTTCTATTGCTATTGCTGCTTAACAAACTTTGTGTTGCTTGACCATCTCTACTTCGACAGGGGATGTTGCCCCACAAGTTAGAAATAAAGTGAATTTCTAAAATACAATTAAAAGAATCAGTGTGCTAGGTTAATAAAGTTTCTATTGCTATTGCTGCTTAACAAACTTTGTGTTGCTTGACCATCTCTACTTCGACAGGGGATGTTGCCCCACAAGTTAGAAATAAAGTGAATTTCTAAAATACAATTAAAAGAATCAGTGTGCTAGGTTAATAAAGTTTCTATTGCTATTGCTGCTTAACAAACTTTGTGTTGCTTGACCATCTCTACTTCGACAGGGGATGTTGCCCCACAAGTTAGAAATAAAGTGAATTTCTAAAATACAATTAAAAGAATCAGTGTGCTAGGTTAATAAAGTTTCTATTGCTATTGCTGCTTAACAAACTTTGTGTTGCTTGACCATCTCTACTTCGACAGGGGATGTTGCCCCACAAGTTAGAAATAAAGTGAATTTCTAAAATACAATTAAAAGAATCAGTGTGCTAGGTTAATAAAGTTTCTATTGCTATTGCTGCTTAACAAACTTTGTGTTGCTTGACCATCTCTACTTCGACAGGGGATGTTGCCCCACAAGTTAGAAATAAAGTGAATTTCTAAAATACAATTAAAAGAATCAGTGTGCTAGGTTAATAAAGTTTCTATTGCTATTGCTGCTTAACAAACTTTGTGTTGCTTGACCATCTCTACTTCGACAGGGGATGTTGCCCCACAAGTTAGAAATAAAGTGAATTTCTAAAATACAATTAAAAGAATCAGTGTGCTAGGTTAATAAAGTTTCTATTGCTATTGCTGCTTAACAAACTTTGTGTTGCTTGACCATCTCTACTTCGACAGGGGATGTTGCCCCACAAGTTAGAAATAAAGTGAATTTCTAAAATACAATTAAAAGAATCAGTGTGCTAGGTTAATAAAGTTTCTATTGCTATTGCTGCTTAACAAACTTTGTGTTGCTTGACCATCTCTACTTCGACAGGGGATGTTGCCCCACAAGTTAGAAATAAAGTGAATTTCTAAAATACAATTAAAAGAATCAGTGTGCTAGGTTAATAAAGTTTCTATTGCTATTGCTGCTTAACAAACTTTGTGTTGCTTGACCATCTCTACTTCGACAGGGGATGTTGCCCCACAAGTTAGAAATAAAGTGAATTTCTAAAATACAATTAAAAGAATCAGTGTGCTAGGTTAATAAAGTTTCTATTGCTATTGCTGCTTAACAAACTTTGTGTTGCTTGACCATCTCTACTTCGACAGGGGATGTTGCCCCACAAGTTAGAAATAAAGTGAATTTCTAAAATACAATTAAAAGAATCAGTGTGCTAGGTTAATAAAGTTTCTATTGCTATTGCTGCTTAACAAACTTTGTGTTGCTTGACCATCTCTACTTCGACAGGGGATGTTGCCCCACAAGTTAGAAATAAAGTGAATTTCTAAAATACAATTAAAAGAATCAGTGTGCTAGGTTAATAAAGTTTCTATTGCTATTGCTGCTTAACAAACTTTGTGTTGCTTGACCATCTCTACTTCGACAGGGGATGTTGCCCCACAAGTTAGAAATAAAGTGAATTTCTAAAATACAATTAAAAGAATCACAGCTCACAGTATTTTCTAAGTAATACTACATAATTACACTGCTCTTCAGTTAAAGTGGGAGAAAGATCCCAATATACAGACTGATATTGAACTTATTGTTAACAATGTTAAATACTTAGGGCATATTATTAGTTGTTCTCTTTAAATAATATTTGTTCTCTTTAAATAAAAGGCAGAATTATATTTTTCAGAACATTCCTATTTTCTTAATATTTTCATTCACAATTTTAGAGGCAAGAAAGAGGACAGATGCATACTACAAAGTTCATGTGGTACTACAAAGCAATAAATAATTTTAAATCTATTTAATTATTTTAAAACAAAACAAACAAACAACAATAACAACAAAAAGACAATACCTAGTTGCACATATTCAACTTGCCTGGCCATTAAAATATACTGGATAGGTGCAATGCTTAGCTTTCAAAACTTCTATAGCCCAGTTCTGGAACTGAACCTTCAGAACAATTGATTTTGCTGACCATAAAGCTTCCCTTTACAAAAACATCTCATTCAAAAAGGTTAATTCGGAGAGAAATGTCTGAAGCTATAAGCAAGCAAGCAAAGGCTGGATCAACAGCAGCAGTGAAGTCCAGAGATGAGGGCTATAATTGTAGCAAGACACAGGAGGTATCCATGGTTATCTAGAGGAAAATTGTAGTCTTTAACCCAGTATTTTGCACAATAAAAATGCAAATTACTCATAGACACATGTATTGCAGCTCTACAAGCTGATAAAGCCAGCCTAGAAAATAAAATGGGAATTTCTATTGTGCTACATTTCTATTGCATAGAGGCAGTTTGTCTTAGACTTCACTTCAGACTCTTCTTTAGAAGAACATACTCCTTCCCCCCAAAATAATTCATACTATATTTCTTGGCTCACCACAAACTTCTTGGCCACTTCAGTGCTTTTAGCAAAATTTCAGCTATTGCTCCAATTATCCAAACTATAATCTTTAAGGTTCAACAGACCTTGGACAAGAAGCATCTATGGACACATTCCTCCATAAACATGGAGTCACCCCATGCTAGGTGTCTGCTTACATTCAGGGGATTGAGATTACAGCTATATGACATTTTGAAGAAGATGATAATGCACTTATGCAATAAAGCACAGTAAAGAGGCATCCCACACTTCATTTTCAACTTTCTTTTAAGACATAAGTAAAAGCAGCTGTTAGTTATCAAATCTTGAGACCACCATAAAACCATACTTCTTAATAGAGCTGGAGTACGACTGTTTCTGCTGAGATTTATTAATTAACACAATAAAAATGGAAAGCTGTTGCTGAGAGCATTTTTTTATAAGTAGAAATAACATTTTCCCTTTTTGTGCTCTCCTAACATTGCTTCAAGACTATTTGCATTTTCAATACAAACTTGAGAGATGGGTGCTGGAAATTACTCTCATTTTGCACTAATTCAAGAGAGGAGAGACTCACCAGCCCTCACTGTTGCTTCATCCCAACTTAAGTACAGAGGAAAAAGCTGAACCAAACAAGCATGCCTGAATGAAGTCTTGTCCTTCCCAAGTGTAAATACATTACTCCTTGGCATCAGCTTTCACACATCCATGTAGCATCTACCATTTACTATTAAATACTGTGAATATGAGTGTTGAATATTAATCTGCTGGTTTTGTCCTCTCCGTCAAAACTATACTTTTCAACACCAGAGTCCTCAGAAACAGAGAACAGAAGATATAAATTAAATAGGGCTTTCAATTCCCAACATTTAAAACAATCTGGCACCTTGTATTATCTGGAAGACTTTAGGAACCCAATTACTGAGGAGGTAGCCTGTCACCTTACAGCAGGTAATTCCTATAGATCACACCCCAGTTTATATTACACAGTCTCTCCCCCTTCCAGGATGTTGGAAAATTCCACATCTTCCAGCTAAATGAAAGCCTTTGCTTCTTCATTTTTGTCCATCTACATCCCTGGGGCATGTTGATCTGACAGTGATAATTTGCATGGTTGGTGAATAGAGGGAAAGAACTAGCTTAAATTTCAAATAGTGTCTGCTTCTCTGGAAATAAATAGCCAATTGTCCAAAATATGTCTCTTCCCTGCCTTGGGATAGAAATAGCTCTTACACCACCTGTCTATATGTTGCACATATTTACATGATTTTCTGTTCAGTGATATTTTCTTAACCACAAAAATCTGCAATGGGATTTCTTGATAGCAAACATAGACTGAAGCTATGTGGGACCACATCCATCCTCTGAATCAGCAGGAAAAAAAGCCTGCTTCAAGATGGAAGACTCTAAACCAAGCTGGCATGCTTGATAACAGCCATGGTATTTTATCTGCAGCATAATCCATGTTCACATGGCTTTGTGGTACAAGGAATGTCCATGGGATAAGTAGTGGCAAGCTTTATTGGACTCTAACAGCAAAAACACAGAATACAATTAAACATCCTAGATATTTAGATAAATCACAGCTTTTCCAATAATAAACAGCACAAAACACTAGGAAGGATGGTTAAACTTTTCTTTTTTCTTTTTTCTTTTTTTTTTTTTTNACAATAGTGCATCTCCAGGTGCTTGTTAAGGAGTTGTTTAGGATACACAAGACATGAGGAAACAGTAAATCAAGTTACATTGCAGATGGAACTGCCCTACCAGTCATCCTCTAGAAAGTCTTACCCAATTCATTAAAACAAAGAAACTGATTGAAAAAAACAAAACCCCCAAGGCAGATTGCATCCGTTGGCACAAAATGATCAAACACTTCATCAACTCTAGTCCTGTACTCCATGCTCAGAAGTCAAAGTAAAGATCTCAGATTTTTCAGGTTAAAACGTCCAGGGTTACTACAACAAAAATAAAAAGGTTAAAACATACAAATACTTTGAAGTTAACTTCTTCCTATGATGACAAGAGGAAGAAACATCTTCAGACAAATAATTATAAAAGTGACATTGAACCAGTGATGTTCTATTATATTATAAAACTACTGCAGTTGATGGAGAACACTTGAACTGCACCTACACAGAAGCTTCTGATGGGATAAAGTATCTTCTCATTGGAGAGGTCAGGCTTTGGAAATGTGATTTATTCTGAACAGAAACAGTGAAATTTTCCCCTCCATTGATCAAATGTATTATAAAAAAATATTAAATTACTAATTCTGATTGATTTGTAGGCAGGTCTTGGAGACCTCATTCCAGTAAAAATATCATTTTTCTATCTTCCAGACCAGGATGAGTCCCATCTTGGAAAAGCAACTTTCTAAGAGCTGATAAACTACTGCAAGCATTCATTAAATATAGGTATTAAGTTTCTCTTTCTGAAGATAAATATATTGTCATTAGGAAGCCACCAGTGACTTGTCCCAGACTGCTAGAAATTTTCCTTATGTTATTCAAAGCTCCTAGAATTTCAATGAGAAGCTGTGATTACTATACAGCAAATCTCTAATCAGGAGAACAAAACAAAACCCAAAAAAAAATTACAATAGTGCATCTCCAGGTGCTTGTTAAGGAGTTGTTTAGGATACACAAGACATGAGGAAACAGTAAATCAAGTTACATTGCAGATGGAACTGCCCTACCAGTCATCCTCTAGAAAGTCTTACCCAATTCATTAAAACAAAGAAACTGATTGAAAAAAACAAAACCCCCAAGGCAGATTGCATCCGTTGGCACAAAATGATCAAACACTTCATCAACTCTAGTCCTGTACTCCATGCTCAGAAGTCAAAGTAAAGATCTCAGATTTTTCAGGTTAAAACGTCCAGGGTTACTACAACAAAAATAAAAAGGTTAAAACATACAAATACTTTGAAGTTAACTTCTTCCTATGATGACAAGAGGAAGAAACATCTTCAGACAAATAATTATAAAAGTGACATTGAACCAGTGATGTTCTATTATATTATAAAACTACTGCAGTTGATGGAGAACACTTGAACTGCACCTACACAGAAGCTTCTGATGGGATAAAGTATCTTCTCATTGGAGAGGTCAGGCTTTGGAAATGTGATTTATTCTGAACAGAAACAGTGAAATTTTCCCCTCCATTGATCAAATGTATTATAAAAAAATATTAAATTACTAATTCTGATTGATTTGTAGGCAGGTCTTGGAGACCTCATTCCAGTAAAAATATCATTTTTCTATCTTCCAGACCAGGATGAGTCCCATCTTGGAAAAGCAACTTTCTGCCACAGAGAAGTATTAGATTATAAATGAGTATAGCAATGTGGTTTTGTCAGCAGAACTTGCTGCAATGCTATATTCAGGCATTTTAAGTATTTTTCAGCACTACAGAGCATATTAAGAGATGAACTCATGTCACTGTACACAGTTTGAGGCTAAGTCATTTGCAGCAGATACCACATTTTCTACTTGTTTTGCACGATGTTAGCAAACAAAGCTTGCTGTAGGCACTACAGTGAGTTTCCATATGAAAACATGTTCTTGTTTCCATAAGAAAACATAATTCAATAAAACCAAAATGTTTAAGAGGCCATATTCCTGTTCTCTAGCATTTGGGCCAGGGCTAGAATGGGGGCAAGATTTCCTTCACAAAGTCAAAGTTGTGCTCGTGTCCTCACCATGCTTTGCAGCAGAGACACTCATACATAGGAAGCAATGCAGGTGTTTTAGGTGGCTCCAGTTCCTCCCTGTAATGGGAGCAATGGAGGAGAGAAAAACTGGAGCTCTGTGCTCTGCACAAATGAAAGTGTCATGGTTTAACCTCAGCTCACCACACAGCTGCTTTCTCACTCCTACCTCAGTAAGATAGGGGGAGAATCAGAAGAGTAAAAGAAAACCCATGGGTTGCGATAAAGACAGTTTAACAGGTAAAGCAAAAGCTGTGCACACAAGCAAAGCAAAACAAGAAACTAATTCATCACTTCCCACTGGCAGTCAGGTGCTCAGCCATCCCCAGGAAAGCAGGGCTCCATTGTGAGTAATAGTTACTTGAGAAGACAAAATCCCATCACTCTGAACATGTTTCCCCACCCCTTCCTATTTGTTCCCTCAGCTTTATATGCTGAGCATGACATCACATGGAATATCCCTTTGGTCAGCTTCCCTGGCTGTGTCCCCTCTCAACTTTTTGTGTATCTCCAGCGTATTCGCTGGTGGATTTGGGGTGAGAAGTAGAAAAGGTCTTGACTCTGATTAAGCATTGCTCGTAACTAAAACATCCCTATATTATCAACACTGTTTCCAGCTCAAATCCAAAACATAGCCCCATACTAGATACCATGATGTAAATTACCTCTATCCCAGACAAAACGAGAACAGCAGAGTGAGTGGCAGGGTTGCAGACACAACATATAATACACATGCTGCCACATGTGGCAAAGTCCTATTTTGTCACAGCACTCTTTCCCCTCATTTCTAGACCTGCTTGGAGGCGACTAGGAGACTCATCCTTTTTTGAACTTTGACCAAATCTGCACCTCATAAATCTGCCTAGTCATATGTGAAGTATCAAACCACTCCCCTATAGAGACGTATCCCAGCTTCCACTGCAGACATCATTCTGGAAGTGAGTTGGGATTCTGGCTGTCAATGTACATACCTACCCCATTCATCCCTTGAAAGGGAAATTTGGAAAAGGCCTTTTAAAAAGAAGCTGGCATGTGGAAATTTTTCATTGTCTCAACCATGCTTCTCCAAGCAGCATCCATTCTCCTCCTGTTTCCCCTTCCCAAAGGAGTGCTCATCTCAGTGAGCAGCATCTGTTTTTTCACTGGGCTGCAGAGTTTGCAAGGTGTTTACTGGAGATTACAGGCCAACACTGAGGCATCTTGCAGACCACAAGCAAGATGGGATTTGAAATGGACAGCTCCTCACGACCCATGATACTACCAAAATGTCCTGTTCAAAGTTAAGTTTTGAAACAAGAGCAATTTTCTGCAAAACAGTAAGATATACCCAGTATACTTTACCTCCTTTATTTCAAAGACTAACCAAGTGTGGTGAGATGAAACATAAGGAACCAACTCTGGTTTTGCTTGACCAATTCTTAAACAATCTAGTATAAAATAGGTTAACTGCACATGTGGAGAACAATGGGTCACCCAAAGGACAAAGTGAGGAAGATGAAGGAAGAAGGAGTGACAACCCCCAAAGACCACCAAAGGACACCCCAGTGTGCACAGTGGAGTAAATTAATCACATATTCACAGAATGTTAGGGGTTGGAAAGGACCTATGCATAACTATATTAATATACATAATATAAATATTAAATATTTAAATATATAATTATACATATTTAATCTATAAAATATTAAGTCCAACCCCTCTGCCAAAGCAGGACTAAACTAGAGCAGATCATGCAGAAATGCATCCAGACAGGTCTGGAAAGTCTCCAGAGAAGGAGACTCCACAGTCTCTCTCAGGAGTCTGTTCCAGTGCTTTACAACTCTTACAGTAAAGAAGTTCTCCCTTATGTTGATGTGGAACTTCCTGTACTCTAGCTTGAATGCATTGTCCATTGGCCTATATGCATACATAATATATGCATTAGTTCCCATAATAATTATGATTATGTAGATATTTTCCTGGAAAACATTGTTTATGCATAAGCTATCACCTAATATAAGCATATACCTTGCACCCTCCAGAATGCACCAGAAGAAACAATTCCCTGAGTGTTGCTAAGTGCTGCAATAAAGAATACCTGCTTTCTAAAACTACAGAACAAGTCTTAGAGAGTTTTCTTTTTCATATTGGTATGGTAACACCCACACGATCAGCATCTCTAGATGAATACCCACTCTCAGATCTGTTCCAGCTTGCTCCTTCTCAGACACTTCTTTGTAGTTGTCCTAGTTTGGACAGGTATTATCTTAAATTTTATAAAATGTGAGACCCAGGGCTTATAAGGAGACAAGAATTTATTAAACTATATATATATATATANTGTAAATTACCTCTATCCCAGACAAAACGAGAACAGCAGAGTGAGTGGCAGGGTTGCAGACACAACATATAATACACATGCTGCCACATGTGGCAAAGTCCTATTTTGTCACAGCACTCTTTCCCCTCATTTCTAGACCTGCTTGGAGGCGACTAGGAGACTCATCCTTTTTTGAACTTTGACCAAATCTGCACCTCATAAATCTGCCTAGTCATATGTGAAGTATCAAACCACTCCCCTATAGAGACGTATCCCAGCTTCCACTGCAGACATCATTCTGGAAGTGAGTTGGGATTCTGGCTGTCAATGTACATACCTACCCCATTCATCCCTTGAAAGGGAAATTTGGAAAAGGCCTTTTAAAAAGAAGCTGGCATGTGGAAATTTTTCATTGTCTCAACCATGCTTCTCCAAGCAGCATCCATTCTCCTCCTGTTTCCCCTTCCCAAAGGAGTGCTCATCTCAGTGAGCAGCATCTGTTTTTTCACTGGGCTGCAGAGTTTGCAAGGTGTTTACTGGAGATTACAGGCCAACACTGAGGCATCTTGCAGACCACAAGCAAGATGGGATTTGAAATGGACAGCTCCTCACGACCCATGATACTACCAAAATGTCCTGTTCAAAGTTAAGTTTTGAAACAAGAGCAATTTTCTGCAAAACAGTAAGATATACCCAGTATACTTTACCTCCTTTATTTCAAAGACTAACCAAGTGTGGTGAGATGAAACATAAGGAACCAACTCTGGTTTTGCTTGACCAATTCTTAAACAATCTAGTATAAAATAGGTTAACTGCACATGTGGAGAACAATGGGTCACCCAAAGGACAAAGTGAGGAAGATGAAGGAAGAAGGAGTGACAACCCCCAAAGACCACCAAAGGACACCCCAGTGTGCACAGTGGAGTAAATTAATCACATATTCACAGAATGTTAGGGGTTGGAAAGGACCTATGCATAACTATATTAATATACATAATATAAATATTAAATATTTAAATATATAATTATACATATTTAATCTATAAAATATTAAGTCCAACCCCTCTGCCAAAGCAGGACTAAACTAGAGCAGATCATGCAGAAATGCATCCAGACAGGTCTGGAAAGTCTCCAGAGAAGGAGACTCCACAGTCTCTCTCAGGAGTCTGTTCCAGTGCTTTACAACTCTTACAGTAAAGAAGTTCTCCCTTATGTTGATGTGGAACTTCCTGTACTCTAGCTTGAATGCATTGTCCATTGGCCTATATGCATACATAATATATGCATTAGTTCCCATAATAATTATGATTATGTAGATATTTTCCTGGAAAACATTGTTTATGCATAAGCTATCACCTAATATAAGCATATACCTTGCACCCTCCAGAATGCACCAGAAGAAACAATTCCCTGAGTGTTGCTAAGTGCTGCAATAAAGAATACCTGCTTTCTAAAACTACAGAACAAGTCTTAGAGAGTTTTCTTTTTCATATTGGTATGGTAACACCCACACGATCAGCATCTCTAGATGAATACCCACTCTCAGATCTGTTCCAGCTTGCTCCTTCTCAGACACTTCTTTGTAGTTGTCCTAGTTTGGACAGGTATTATCTTAAATTTTATAAAATGTGAGACCCAGGGCTTATAAGGAGACAAGAATTTATTAAACTATATATATATATATA
>VYZU01070057.1:0-24445 GCA_013401355.1 Ceyx cyanopectus
GTGATTCTGTGACTTCAGGCAGATTGATTCAGTCCCTTAGTCTCTCTTAACATATTTACATTTGAACAAGCAGCAGACATTGATATTACCAGAGAAAAGGAGGGTGACATGAATGTATTTCTAAACAAAAGAGATTTACAGGCCAGGTGGAATGACAGTACATTTATTTTCTTTAAAGTTAACGAGCTGCATGATCCAATAATAATTGTATCTTATGCTTTTCATAAAGCTCTTAAGGCATTTCACAATCAATTAACAGCTCAAGTACGTCATCATTACAGAACATTTTGCAATAATCCATTAGGAATTAATGTAGAGTAAGCTTTCCATCATCACTAAACAAACTGCTACACAGCAGCTAGGATCCATGCCAAGCAGACCGGCTTTTGAATTTTCTGATGAAGATTATACATTCCCTGCAAGCATATCACTGGGACTTTCCATTCAACTCTTCCCCATCACCTGCAAATTTTTGTATGTTTAGCCATTTCTCTGTACTCTGGTGAATATTTCTGTACTGCAGTACCTTTAGTTCCGATATTTAGGACAAGATGGATCACAGAAAATGCAATATGTAGCAGTTATACTCTTGGATTGAAAATCATTCCCTAGAGTAACCTCATATACTTCTGAAGTCTTTCTTAACAGCTCTGTGAGTAAGACTCCCAAATAAATTTTTGCTGCCTCTTCTTTAATCTTGCTACTCCTCCTATTCTTTTCCACTTAATAAATCTGGACATCTCCAGATCTCCTCAGATCAAACACAGCAACAAGGGAGAGAGCACCTAAGTATGCTTTTCCAAGTAGTTGTCAGATCCAGCAGTTCAGAGCCTGGCTCTCCGAGGTATTTTAGGGCAGCAGTAACGCAATCAGGTTCCTTATATTCCAGAGATGATGTCTGGATCTAAAATTCGAGCTTGCACCTAAACAGCTCCCTCTCCTGTCAATAGCAGGCTATTCCCTGTCCACCGAAGGTATTTGTGACTTCCCACACTCTTCTGCCCAGCAACAGTTTGTCCCTTCGTGTCCACAGCAACAGGCTAATAATGTCAGCATCTTGCCCCGAGAGCAGCAGCAGGAATTTAACAGTACGATTTACAAGAAAAAAAGAGCTTATTCTTCGAAGATTAAAGCCCCTTTAGATGTCTGACATTGGGCCCCCCAGAGGATGTAACTTTGTAGCTTTTTAAGGGAGGCATGTTTTTATTTTACAGAGACAGCACACAGCCTATTATTAATCGTTTGCATGAGAGACATGGCTGTTTCCCCACTGTTCTGCCAGACAATATGGTTTGATTTCTTCTGCCTCCTGTCAAGTCTCCAACTGGAAATGTGTAATATGAAATGAAGTGCAGCAAAACAGATAAGGGTGTGCTGAGGTAGTTAAAACAATACTGGGGTAATTAAGGATTGGTATCTCTCCTGGAAACAAAATAAGCCCACTCTTTGAATGGTTTGATTAACACTGCAGAATTGAAAGGCTGCTGTTGACATATACTCTGTTACAAAGTGGAAGGAGAAAAAAATAATCTTAAAATAGGAAAGTTTGATACTAAGTGCTGCATACTGGGAATAATTAATTTATTTAAAGGTTTTCAAGGAAGATTCTGCTGCAGGCAGAAGCAGGAATAGAAAATGGTTCTTGCAGCCACTATAGCAGCAATTTATATAGTGAGAAGCCACTCTGATTTTTTCGCTAACATGTACTGTATTGTTATTATGAGCTTAGACCTGTGGCAAACACAGCAATAGTAAAGGAGACTGGATGCCAGTGGCAGAAAAAAATAGCAGCAACTGACTACATAAAATATGAGAAATTCCTCCTGTGCATGCTACATTTTTTTTTAGTAAAGCAACAGCTCCTTTCCCTGCACCAAAAAAAAAAAAAAAAAAAAAAAGAAAAAAAAAAAGGAAGTACTGCCTCGAAGAGCAGTGCTGAACCAGGAATTTCTCTTATTACTTCTATATCATGCAACTTCAAACAATTACCTGCCTGGTCACAGGAGGCACCAGAGTTGAAGCAATGGAATGAAGCTTGCTGTTGGGTATCTGAACCCTAACTCTTGTTCTTTTGAATCTCTTTTAAAGATTACATTTGCGCCTCATCACCCGTAATACAGTCCCTTCCTACGTCCAGCTGCACTTCTTTGACTATCATAGTGATTGAATTCTGTATTTACAAAGTAGTGATCCCTCTTGTTTGGAGAGGAGATAAAGTCTGTGCCCAACTGCTAAGTTACACCCATCACCCATACCTGAGCAGTGTATGTGAGAAAAAGGGAAGGTGGAAACATTGATTCCCATTGGTTTCAAATGGGATATGAGCAATAAAGGAAACCAAATCTTCAAAAAATCAAGGAAGAATAAAGAATTCCCCCCAAGTGATAATTCCTCTTTTTCTTTTGCCTCTTGCTAGTCATGCTTCTGTCTAATCATACAGAGGCATTGTCTCTTTTCAATAAGTGAGACAGTAGAAGGGATTTTAAACTGAAAGAAGATAGATTTAGACTAGATATTAGGAAGTTCTTTGCTATGAGTGTTTTGAGGCACTGGAACAGGTTGCCCAGAGAAGTTGTGGATGCCCCATCCCTGGAAAGATCAGGCTTGATGGGGCTTTGAGAAACCTGATGCAGTCGAGTATGTCCCTGCCCATGGCAGGGGGGTTGGAACTAGATGATCTCTATGATCCCTTCCAAACTATTCTATGATTCATGCAGTGTAGCCTCACTGAAACGGAGAGTATTCTTACTTTATTTCCCAAAGTGAATGTGTCAATTGAACCAACTCCTCAACTGGAAATTGTTGTGAATGAGCCAACCTCAGCTTTCTGTGTTGTCAACTGAATGATGCACAAGCTCGACAAAACAGGCCATTTCACAGTTGTGAGCTGCAGAGTGATTGAGATGATGTAGATTTCCAGCAGTATGCTTTCCTAAAGAGCTGCTGCCTTGCATCCCCCTCATGACACAACAAGTGTTAGGGATGCTCTACCCTCCTTCCTTCTCTGTGAAAAAACAAAACAAAACAAAACAAAACAAAAACAAACTGCATCAATTATTCCTAAATACTGTTTAACACCAAAGGAAGGCATATATACTACCATCAGCAGTGGTCTTGTGACTGTTAGGAGGCTGCTTAGATTAGGTTCAAGGCTNGCCACTTGGAATAAGGAAGTTTTCTGTCCTGTTGGGATAGAAGAGCTTATTTCAAGATTTTAACAGATTTAAAAAAAAATAAAATTCCCCTGCCAACTCTACCAAACAGACTACTCTGTCCCAGACCTGTAAATACAGTTTGCAGATCTTGCATCTGTTTTTGTTTACAGTGATGGTAAGATATCTGTATAGGGTAAGGCAGGTTTTCCATGACAACAGTGTGTACTTTTACATTTCTAGCCATGGTAGCTCTTGAAAACACAAGAATAAGAAAAAAATTAAAAGAGAACCTTACAGTANAAACTCTGCTGGGTCTGATGGATGCTTCTAAGCATTTTATACCTAACAGTTTGCTGTTAAGGACCTGAGATTGAATGTAACCTGGGACACAAGTGTCCCAGTTGCTTCTTTTGCTCTAAAGGTTTGAGCTTGTTTTAGCAGAAAAGTGCCATAATGTCCAAGCTATAAAGCACTCTGAATGCCCTTCTTGGCTAACTTTGCTGAAGCTGTTCCACTCTGCATAGAGTAATTAATATTCACAGAGACCTGTGAGATTAAAGCTTGTAATTTAGTGATTAAGGTGGGCATCTGGACTGGGGATGGGGTTTCCTGTCTGCTCTCCAGGGAGTATATGAGTTTTAATTTACTGAGATAAATTTACTTAGTTCAGGAGAGACAGAGATCTACTTAAGAGAGTCCAATGGAGGCTACAAGGACGATGGAAGGACTGGAACACCTGCCTTACAAGGAAAGGCTAAAAGCCCAGGGCCTTTTAGTCTGTAGAAGAAAAGATAGAGAAGGGATCTAATTAATGTCTATAAATCCATGAAGGCTGGGCATCAAGAAGGCAGGGACAACCTCTTTGCACTTGTGCCCAGTGACAGGACGAGGTGCAGTGGATCCAAGCTAGAGTACAGGAAGGTCCACCTCAACATGAATAACTTCTTCACTGTAAGTGTGACAGAGCACTGGAACAGACTCCCCAGGGAGGTTGTGGAGTCTCCTTCTCTGGAGACTTTCAACACTAGTCTGGATGCATTTCTGCATGTTCTGCCCTAGTTTTGTCCTGCTCTGGCAGGGGGGTTGGACTCGATGATCTTCAGATGTCCCTTCCAACCCCTAACATTCCTTGATTCTGTGTGATTCTGTGCAGTATATGATTGAAAATTTATGCTTG
This sequence comes from Ceyx cyanopectus, assembly GCA_013401355.1. NCBI lineage: Eukaryota > Metazoa > Chordata > Aves > Coraciiformes > Alcedinidae > Ceyx > Ceyx cyanopectus. The sequence continues at coordinate 4,333 of VYZU01070057.1, forward strand.
ACAGGCAATGTGTAATGACACAGATGTAAATTTGGTCATAACACTACTCAGAGATGAACTGCTGGGAGGAAATGAGCATCCTTACCACTCACTTCTCCAATGTGGATAGCAATTGGATTCTGGTGTCTTCTGAAGCGACTTCAAACTGTGATCAGTGCAACATGCAAAGGTAATCCACATTTTCATAGGATCAGATGCAACCACACAGATGTAGTGCAGTGGAATAATATCCCCTAACTACAACAAAAGGAAAAGACCCAAGCAGCTACACACTCCATGGATACACAGAGAGTTTTGCAGTTATTTAAATCAGCTCCTGTAACAGTCCTGGGCAATTGAGTCAGGATATGGCAAGCTTCAGTAGGTCTCTAAGATGAAGTGAAACAAGTTTGCCGTTGTTGTGATGTTTTTGTAATGATCTTGACACATAACACTTAGCAAAAATGATTGATTTAGTCTTCAGAAATTGGTAGAAGATTCTCACTGATTTCAGAGGGTTACATAAATTACTTACTCCAAATNATTTTATTTTTTTTTAAATTGAAATAATACATTTTGAACAAATTAAGGTGAAACACCGGAACTCATCTAAAATTAATTTATTTATATTAAAAAATTTAACAGAGACTATTGTCATCCAACTCATCTCCCTGCCTCTCAAAATGAGAAGAAACTTTTTTTGCCACTTGGAATAAGGAAGTTTTCTGTCCTGTTGGGATAGAAGAGCTTATTTCAAGATTTTAACAGATTTAAAAAAAAATAAAATTCCCCTGCCAACTCTACCAAACAGACTACTCTGTCCCAGACCTGTAAATACAGTTTGCAGATCTTGCATCTGTTTTTGTTTACAGTGATGGTAAGATATCTGTATAGGGTAAGGCAGGTTTTCCATGACAACAGTGTGTACTTTTACATTTCTAGCCATGGTAGCTCTTGAAAACACAAGAATAAGAAAAAAATTAAAAGAGAACCTTACAGTAAAAATAGCAAGAATCTAAAGAGGCAGAATTAAGTAACGTATAGAGTAGCTGAGGTTGTTCAAGTAGGTAATTGTATTAGTATTGACTCACTGTAACTGTCTCTTTCATAAACGAATGCTTTGCATGACTGGTTTTCTGCAAGTATAAATGCATTGAATTTTTTCTTGATATTGAATTTTATATAGAAAAAAAAAACCACTACATAGATGGATGTGAAGAGAACTAATCCCTACTATTTTATATGAGAGGAACTATGAAACATACATAGCAATGAATCCAAATGTAACTAGAGATTATTCTAACTGGGTGCACAATCATGCTTATTTTCACTGGAAAAATATCCCAAACCAGAAGTCCAAATCTGAAGCCATCAGGAACATATTATTTCAAATAACCCCATGCCTGACTGTGACCTCTCATGTGGGTCCAGTTTCAAAACGGAATTTCATGCCCAACTCACCTCTGTGAGATTGCTCCTGTAGTCCCTGCTCATGCTGAGTAGCAGTTACTCATGCAAGTTATTAGACTGAAGGAGAAGAGACCAAGAGTATCTTCCTCCTTCATGTCTTGCAACACTGCAAAAGTAGTGCAATATATATTTTTGCATTATAAATAGAAAACCTTGGGATGGAAAAAAAGAAAGGTTATGAATTTGGCTTCTGGGATCCACAGGACTCAACTGATAAGAATGTCCACAAATACAATATTAGATATTATATCCATGGCTACAATGTGGAGAAAGACTTTGGAACCGAGCCCAGAAAGAACTGCTGATACAAGATGGAGTTCCTTATGCTTCTAAAATCACAAAGTCTGATATTAATAAATAAAGAGGGTTTTAGGCTGGAATTAAACTTGCATAGTTTTAATAGGGCCTTTACTGCTCAGTTCAATTTGAATGATGATACAACTCTCAGACTCTGCCCAAGCTGTCAAGAAATGTTTTATTTGGGAAGGTCTTTACGGACAAGCTAAAATCTTCTTCTCAGTAGCAAGTAAAAGGAACCAAACAGTCTCTTTTTATCACATTATATATGAAAATGACTTATAATTACATCATTAGTGAAATTACTGGAAGCAGCTGATCTATACAGACAGAATCTACTCCACTCTTCCACCCTGCCACAAGCATAATCTCCTGATCCTTCCCTTTTGACNTAGTGCAGTGGAATAATATCCCCTAACTACAACAAAAGGAAAAGACCCAAGCAGCTACACACTCCATGGATACACAGAGAGTTTTGCAGTTATTTAAATCAGCTCCTGTAACAGTCCTGGGCAATTGAGTCAGGATATGGCAAGCTTCAGTAGGTCTCTAAGATGAAGTGAAACAAGTTTGCCGTTGTTGTGATGTTTTTGTAATGATCTTGACACATAACACTTAGCAAAAATGATTGATTTAGTCTTCAGAAATTGGTAGAAGATTCTCACTGATTTCAGAGGGTTACATAAATTACTTACTCCAAATCAACAGTCTTCACCATTAAGAATCAGTGATAAACTAGATCAGTCACACTTTTTAATCTAAATAATTTTCTTTGTAAAGCTCCGTATCTATGGGGGGTTTGTGTGAAACTATCAATTTCAAAACAGTTTATATTATGAATTAGTGAAAATTTTCCTCTTTCAGTGTTCTCCAAATGAGAACTGTTTAACTTCAATACTATTCATCTTTTAGTGACAAAGCTCACATAAAATAAATTTAAATTGAAATAATACATTTTGAACAAATTAAGGTGAAACACCGGAACTCATCTAAAATTAATTTATTTATATTAAAAAATTTAACAGAGACTATTGTCATCCAACTCATCTCCCTGCCTCTCAAAATGAGAAGAAACTTTTTTTGCCACTTGGAATAAGGAAGTTTTCTGTCCTGTTGGGATAGAAGAGCTTATTTCAAGATTTTAACAGATTTAAAAAAAAATAAAATTCCCCTGCCAACTCTACCAAACAGACTACTCTGTCCCAGACCTGTAAATACAGTTTGCAGATCTTGCATCTGTTTTTGTTTACAGTGATGGTAAGATATCTGTATAGGGTAAGGCAGGTTTTCCATGACAACAGTGTGTACTTTTACATTTCTAGCCATGGTAGCTCTTGAAAACACAAGAATAAGAAAAAAATTAAAAGAGAACCTTACAGTAAAAATAGCAAGAATCTAAAGAGGCAGAATTAAGTAACGTATAGAGTAGCTGAGGTTGTTCAAGTAGGTAATTGTATTAGTATTGACTCACTGTAACTGTCTCTTTCATAAACGAATGCTTTGCATGACTGGTTTTCTGCAAGTATAAATGCATTGAATTTTTTCTTGATATTGAATTTTATATAGAAAAAAAAAACCACTACATAGATGGATGTGAAGAGAACTAATCCCTACTATTTTATATGAGAGGAACTATGAAACATACATAGCAATGAATCCAAATGTAACTAGAGATTATTCTAACTGGGTGCACAATCATGCTTATTTTCACTGGAAAAATATCCCAAACCAGAAGTCCAAATCTGAAGCCATCAGGAACATATTATTTCAAATAACCCCATGCCTGACTGTGACCTCTCATGTGGGTCCAGTTTCAAAACGGAATTTCATGCCCAACTCACCTCTGTGAGATTGCTCCTGTAGTCCCTGCTCATGCTGAGTAGCAGTTACTCATGCAAGTTATTAGACTGAAGGAGAAGAGACCAAGAGTATCTTCCTCCTTCATGTCTTGCAACACTGCAAAAGTAGTGCAATATATATTTTTGCATTATAAATAGAAAACCTTGGGATGGAAAAAAAGAAAGGTTATGAATTTGGCTTCTGGGATCCACAGGACTCAACTGATAAGAATGTCCACAAATACAATATTAGATATTATATCCATGGCTACAATGTGGAGAAAGACTTTGGAACCGAGCCCAGAAAGAACTGCTGATACAAGATGGAGTTCCTTATGCTTCTAAAATCACAAAGTCTGATATTAATAAATAAAGAGGGTTTTAGGCTGGAATTAAACTTGCATAGTTTTAATAGGGCCTTTACTGCTCAGTTCAATTTGAATGATGATACAACTCTCAGACTCTGCCCAAGCTGTCAAGAAATGTTTTATTTGGGAAGGTCTTTACGGACAAGCTAAAATCTTCTTCTCAGTAGCAAGTAAAAGGAACCAAACAGTCTCTTTTTATCACATTATATATGAAAATGACTTATAATTACATCATTAGTGAAATTACTGGAAGCAGCTGATCTATACAGACAGAATCTACTCCACTCTTCCACCCTGCCACAAGCATAATCTCCTGATCCTTCCCTTTTGACATAAACACATACATACACATTCTGGTCCCAGCCTGACCTTTCTTCCTAGGCCCAAAGCTGACTTGTGAACAAGGTATCTCAGCCAGCCAGTCTGTAATCTTCACCCTCTCTAATCATTAGTCCACACAATCTGGTGTCTCACTTCTGATGGTTTCAGTGGGGGAAAACTTCCTAATCACTTCAGGAAATCATCTGAAATCCTGAGAGATTACTTTTAATTACAGACATTGTCCTAATACAAAACTGCAAGTACTATGAGCAAAACAAGGATTATGGACTCAGCTCTGCTCACTATGCCTTGACACACAAAGAAACAACTCACAGATTCATAGATCCTGAGATCAAAATGAACTGCAATGTCTCCAGCCCATAACCTCAATCAATGGGATGTAAATTTCTTCCAGATTATTAACGCATATTTTGTAAAAAAAAATTATATGAACTCCTACTTTAACCCTTTAAGTTATAATGATCTACTGCTTCCTGTTAAGCACCTTACAGATTCCATTTTATTTCAAGGTTGAATCTATCCCACTCTGACTTAAAGCTTTTGGATTTTGCAATATCATCAAATGTGAAGGTCCATCAGAAATAATTATAGTGACATCTACATCAAAAAAGCACAGGACCCATCTCTCTGCTTAACAGATTTTATCCAGCATGTAGCTGGATAATACTGCTGTGGGATTTTTTTATGTTATCTGGAGATATCTACACTCCCTTTAATTATATTTTTTTACTTCCCTGGTCACTCTAAGGTGATCATCAGGGAAGCAGGAGGAAGCAGAAGGCTCTGTGATGTGCCAGAAAGAGTAAAGGACATGCTGTAAACAATATCTATGTGCCAAATGCACTACTGGATCTTTCAACAGATCACTGAGCAGTCAACAGCTCCAGTCTGGAATTAGGCTGATTGTTTAGAGGAGTCCACAAACGAATAGCCGGCTGCTATGGTATAGGAAAAATCTAAAAGAGCTCACAGCATTAGTGCATTTATATACACAAGGGAGGCACATTATCTGCTGAAAGTCATGGAACCGCACATCAACTTTTAAAAATAAAAGCTTTTTACACTTAAGCTTCTCTAATACATTTTGTCCACTAACACGAAAGATAATCTCGACAGTGAGAGAAGACATTGATGGCTGGTGTGAGAAACTGAAAGGAAGTCATAATAGGTGTTTTCCAGTGAAGTATATTTTCATGTAAAGAAGAAAAAAATAGAAAATGACAAACTATACCTAAAAGTAACTACAATGTGTAGGCTAATAGAATTAATTTGCACTCCATTCTTTAAAAGTCTCAGCTCTTGCTGTAGATAGTCAACTTTCTTCAATTCCTAAAAGATCAATAGGAGTTGAAAGCATCGAATAGCTTGGAGGAAGTTGCTCAGCAGTACACCATTGTGTTTATAGTGAAGATTTTGAAAGTCTGGCTGGTATGGCAAGTTCTTCAGAGAGAAAGACATCTTGAAGCATAGAAAATATTCTCTCAAGTGGGCATCTTCAGCTATATGTGACCAGAAGTCACATAACTTAATATCATTTGTTATGTTGAATGTGCCCATGTTAAATATAGACATCAACTTTCAAACATGTTGTAATTTAAAGAGCTGCAGGTGTTGCCTCTGTAAATTTCATGTAGTTCAGTGCCAAAGGAGGAGACAGTGTGAAAAATTATAAGCAGATTTACTAAAGCATTTATATCAATTGTCTGTACTGGAGAAAGCTTTGTCATCGTCCGTGACTTATCTTTCCCCTTCTGTAAAACATGGTACAGATGTAACTGTCTAATCTGACTTTTAGTCACAATATTTAGCTACCTGAAAGATAAAATATAATGTCCCACTATATATTTCTCATCTTTCAGTCTTTCTCAGTTTTGGAACTGTAAGCCTTTGAAAGCAGATGACATATTCAATTATTATCAAGTAAATTTTTTATCTGTTGTTTGATCACTTGTGACAGCAAATGAAATGTAAAAAGACTAAATGTGCACTACAGAATTAGCCTGCAAAATGTAACAGTTATTGTAGTGTTTCCAACATAGAAAATGTAAATTATCTGTCAGAAGTTTCAGAATAATATTTTTATGCTTTACAGATAAGATCAGCCAAAGTGCTGTGGATGTCACATTTCTATAATATCTTTCAAAATATTATACATCATGTCATGCTGAAAAAGGAATTCTGAATTCCAAGAGTCCTGCTGTAAACTGAAATTCTATGGAAAAAGGATAGTATCTTTGTTTTAGACTTATCTCCAAACATTCATAGATGAGAATTCTCCTTTTGTAAATCAATATAATTTCACTGCCTTCAATGGAGCTATGTCAATAGCAGCAGATGAATCCAGTCTTTTGTCTTCTATCACAATTCACACTTCCTTCTAAAAGTTATTTTAGGCTCTACACTGAGCAAACCATTGTGATTGTGAAACTGTTATCCAGAGTTGAGAAAAAAAAAAGAGTTCTGCAGGATGGTGCCAGTGGAAAACACTTCTTTTACCTTGCCAATATGGACCAGACTTCTGTTTGAGTAACTTATTGCATAGTTTGTAAAGTCAGAAAAAAGCACTGTGCTAATTGACTCGGAATAGAGAGATCATGACATTTCTGGGCTCAATTCTTGTGTGAACTACAGCAATTTTTTAAGGCAAGCATCCTGTCTTAGTTTAGACATTACCAGTACAGAACACCTTTCAAGTCATACCAGAGGTAGATTACTCTCCCTATTTATTTGCTTGTAAATTTTTAATCTCATTCTTAATGTGAGTATATATAAAGCTTTAACTTCAATCTGGGAGCCTGAAGAGTCTATTCCTGAAATATTTTATCCCACATAAGTACTTTCAGTTCACAGGTGATTTGATCCTTAAAGCATCTCTTTGATACACTCGTTCTACCACAGTAAGATTGAGCTTCAAAGCTCTCCTATCCAGAAGAGTACTGTAGTCTCTGGGACAGTTCAACAAGTAACATCTATCATGAAGTCATCTCTGAGAATACAGATTAAGAGCCAGGTAGATTTCTCATTTTTCAGAGACTAGCAAGATGCTTTCAGACAGTAATAACTAATGGTCACTGGTGTTCTGAGGTAGCTGCTGAGCTAGAAAAGAAAGAATTTGTTATCCATCACCTCAGGTACTATTGTTACCAGGACAAAAACTTTTAGGGCCTTATCTTTCATTATTGAAATTACTCAGTTTGACTTCACTGGCAACAGAGAAGTCTCATAAAATGGGATTAATCTCACTCTGCTTTAAATGTCTAAATCATTTCATATGATGTATTTCTTATCTGCTTTTTATAGTTAGTAAAATAGGCACTTCCCTGGCAAATCCCTCCCATACAAAACGTGACAGAAGCCACCCAGCTTCAGGTGAAATACAGGAAATATCCATGTGTAAATCTGAAGAAGGTGTGGAGCCAAAAAGAAATCAACAAAAGGCAAAGGAATTCTTGAGAGGAAAAAAAACCAAAAGGATTTGGAATCCTTTCCACCTTTTTTCCACCTTTTGATTTGCTGCTAGAGTGCTGTGGATTCAGACCCCTTTGGAGAAAAAGAAGTCCAGAACTGCTGGAGTCTGTGAAACCCACAAATCCAAAGAACCTTAGCAAGCAACATTTATTTCTTTTATTACCAGAAAATATTTTGCCAGCTGGGAAAGGTCTTGTCTGGAAGGTTTTGACACTGTAAAAAGATAAAAGGAAAAAAAAAAAATCTCCAGGGGAAGGCCTCTGTAGTGTATATATATGCCCCCAAACAATTACATTTGTATTTGAACTTGTAACCACTCCCACAGTTACTGCACTTCAATTACTGTTTATGTATGATTTAAAAAAAAAATTCTCTCTATACACACACATACATAAAAACATATGTGTTTTATTAAAAGACTAAGATGCTACTGTCACAGAAGCAGAATACAACAAAAGGAAAAAATACTGATTTCAGTAATAGCATATAATTTTTTTTCAGTACTGCGTAAGAAATCTATAAATTCTGAGCAGGTTTAGAGGGAGATTACTGCATACTGAATAGACCTGAAAATACTTTTTTTCCCCTAGATTAAAAATAAACCAGTAAAGATTATAAAATAATCCTGACAGCAGATTATACACCTACATCCAAAGGACATGCAATTTTATTAAAGAACAGTGTGATGTCTTAAAATGTGAACCAAACCTTTTACTGAGCTGTACTGCAGACTCCACTGCTGCAATCAATACTCCAAAGAGCCCTATTTTTCTTGGACAAAAAACATACATATATCTGACATTTGAGGAAGCCAGGTGAAGAAATCAATAACTAAACAAAAATGCACTTAATCATATCTATTCTGGACAGATGCAGATTGGAAAATCCTGTATGATCCACATACTGCCTTCTGCTTAAAGCTTAGAAATGCATCTGTGATTCTTAAATGGCAGTGTCCTGTTGCTAGAGCCCTGCTGAAGCTGAAATGATTACAGTAGCAATTAACTGTGTGTCAGCCAGCATCAGACTGATCTATCACTCACACTCAAGTTTGGGTACAGTTTGTTGTTAGAGTACTTTAGCAAAAATACATAAATAATAACCAACAAATGACATACTTTATAAGCGTAGCAGCTTTACCGGAATACACAGCAAAGATTCACGCATTCACTTGAACCTTAAATCTACTGGGCTGCATTTTTTTACCTGGAGTCAGCCCAAGGAGGAATTTAATATATACTCAAACTTTCTCTTTCCGTAATGGCTTTAAGTGGTGACCATTATTGCACATTTCTCACAGCATTGCAGGTGATCGTTAAGCGTACAGAATAGCCTTACCAAATGAGTACAGATAGCTCTAATGCCCAACATTTCTGTGTTCAAAGGTACACTTGTGCACAGAACAGCTGCTATGTGCAAGGTGTTTATTTACTTGACATTACTTCATAAAGCCGTTTGAGATAACCACAGTGCAAGAGATGGTTTAGAAAAACAGTTTTATTTCTTCTCTGCTCTAGCCCTGAGCGGTTCAGCGTTATTTGAACATCAGCAACAGCACTTCTTTACAACTTCAAAGTCAGATTCTAACCTCAAATTGGCAGTGCACCACGAGATTAAAAATCTGCCTGACACTGGAAGAAATGGATGTTTTCAGCAGAAAGAAGAGCAATAAGAGGTGACAACACGACAGTTTAATATCACTCAATTAGAAGGTATATTAAGGTCACACTAAAGGTGCCTGACATGACCGCTCATACAGGAAACACTCTAAGAAAGGCATGAGGAAAAGGATGACACCATTAAGCTTGGGAAGAGTTTTGTGGTTGTTATTAACATGGAAGAAGGGTGACATTCCTCCCAACTGACCTTTTCAGTGGAAAACCTCCCTGTCAGGTGCTCTGCAACCATGAAGCTCAGGTAATGTCCTTTATTTTCAAAATGCGTAATCCTGAAAAAAAAGAAAATGCAAATAGATGTCTGAGGTCTGTTATTTTCTACCAGTTACAGCTACTGAATGTTTAGGAACACGGTGAGAGGTCTCTCCTGTGTAAGAGGAGTATCTCTGTGGTAAAGCCAGCCTAAACCATGGACACTGGGAAGCAGTGTTTTGGGGGCCTGTTGGTACAGAGATAACTGGTGCAGCAGTTCGGGCTAGGTGTGACAGGGTTCCTTACCAAATTTAGCCTCCTGCTGTCCCCAGTCAGTCCTTGTTCCTGTAGTATGTGGAGGCTCCTCTCCATTTTTATTTCAGGCCCCTTACCGCTGAATCAACTCAACAAGCGCTTCCATCCTGCTGATACGCAAGAAAGAACTGCTGTTGTGACTTCACCCCTTTTTGTCATTCTCCTTCTTGGTTCACCAGTAAATTCAACAATCACTGTGCAGCACCGCACAAGATGCGCACTTCGGCTGCCAACGATTCCTGCGCACACCTCTAAGGCCCTCCCGCGCACCTGTCCCACGCAGCTCACGGGAGGGGGTCGGCGTAACTCGCCAAACTCCACGGGCACCAGGCTGTTCCTTTCAGGCGGGAACGCTCACTCCTCTGCGTGTCTCCGGCGCCCGCTCGCCGCGAAAGGAGCTGAGCAGCCCGCGCCTCGTAACTCCGCTTCCTACCCTTACTGCCGAGCTCCCCTCGGCGCTCGGCGCCGCCTCAGGCCGGCGCTGGTTCGTGTCCCTTCGGCGGCGGCAGCGCAGCCGCGGCTCGTGGGGGGGACCGGGCGAGGCTCGCGGGCAGCGGGTCCCTCGGCGTGCGGCAGAGGGCGCCCCGCATTTCGCCAGAGCGGGCCGGGAGGAGCCTTCAGCGCGGCGCGGCCGAGGAGGGAGGGAAGGAGCTGCCACGTCCTCTGCGACGAGCGAAGCCAGCCCGCGCCTCAGCCACACGTGTGGCGGAGCGGGGAAGTTGCCGGCGGCCAGCTCGGACGGTACCCCTCTCCCACCGCTGCCCGTCCCTCGGGTGAGCGCAACTCCAAGCCGGGCCGCACGGCGGGGTCCGCTCCCGCCCGCTGTCCCGGGGGGGAGGCCGGCGGGGTGGCGAGCGCAGGCGGCAGCGGGCGTGCCGAGGGGGGCGACGGGGAGCGCTAGGGGGGCGCGGGTCGAGTCCGCGGTGTCCCTGGGGTAGGCGAGGGGCAGCGGGCTCGGCTCCCGGGCGGGCCAACTTCCCGCGGACTTTGGCTCTGAGCGCTCCTTCCCGGGGCAGCGGTAGCGGCCCGGGGCCCTGCGCGCCGCGATTGAAACCGGAAAGTTTGCAAAGGCGGTGTGCGGGCCGGGTGCCGCGGAGAGAACCCGGGAGGTGAGCGTGGCTCGGCAGCGCTGGGCAGGCGAGAGCAGCCGTCTCAGCCTGTGCCCAGGCGAAGGGAGGGAGGCGGCTGGCGGGTGGCTCCGGGCGCCCTCCTGGCGTCTGTTTGCGGGGCGGCCCGGCTGGTGGCTGGCTCCGAGCCCTCAAATGGAACCGCCTCGGGTAGAGACCCCGCCGCGGGCGAGGCCCGGGCGGCGCCAGTGCCGCCGCTGCGGGCGGGGAGCTCAGGTGTGCCCGGGCTGCGCGGAGCGGGAGGCTCGCCGTGCGGGCTGAGCTGCAGCCCCTGGTAGCACTGCTGAGACATTAACGAGGAAAATAACTCTTCCAAAGACTCGCAGAACACTTTCAGGTTTTGTGCATTGGCTTCCCCCCCCTTAATTTCGGTTCCTTAGTCGCGGGTACATTTAGGCTGAGAAATGACTGAGACCTGCGTAAAAGCAGCCTGTTGGAAAACGAAAGAAAACCTCAGGAAAGCATTAAAAGGTAACCCAGAAAAACAAACAAATTAATCCATTTGAATGTAAAAATGCGGGGTTTGTCTCCTTTTTTATAGCACCTTGCCTACATTTGTGCGTTGTCTGTCCCTGTGGTGTGCTGATGTGAGTTTGATTCTTGGATTTTTGGTTCTCCTTATTGGCTACCTAAATATATATATATATATACACATTTCTGTTATGATACTAAACCGCTTATGATTCAAACCATATTTAAAAGCAGCAGAGAAAATAAATGCTTTCCTGTCGAAGAGATTGCCACTGATCATGCCTAAAATTTGTGAGTTTTTTTATTGGTCTGTGTGGCACTACCCTGGGCTGGGACCTCCTGGGGTTACCATGTTTCTCTCAATTTTGAAAAATATGATTGAGTTATTTTTAGCTTTGTTAAAAAATTTCTCCTTTAAATGAACCAGAACTTTTGTAGGAATCCCCTGATGCCCTGTTACAAGAAAAAAAAAATAAAATTAGTTTCTCATTAGTACATTTTTAATAACTTTTTTTGTTCTCTCACTTAAATGCCTTTTAGTGGCCTATTTATAACATACAGACTGAAGTTAAGAAAGCTGACTTTAGACGGTTCTCAACCTCTGTAGGTAGAAATTTCACTGATCTTTGTCAGATAAATGAACTGTTCACAGCAATTTTATCTGCTTCATTCCCTCTTGCTTTGTGGGAAATGTGGAAGGGACATTTGCCAAGACAAATTTTGGGTACAGCTGTCATGTGGGAAACTTTAGGAACTACCTAAAGGGTAGGGGTTTTTGCAGCATGGACTTGCACAGGTCTCTTATTCTGCTCCTTGAGAAGTTTTTGTCGGAGAAGTTGCCCACAGATGCAGGGTGATGCAGAACAGTGTGGACAGCGCTGGCCGACATACGGACGTAAGAACCAGGCGTTTACAGAGCCAGACATCTTCGGACACTGCCAGATTGAATGTGGGAAAAGCCCTCCTTCCAGGCAGTCCTTAACATGCTTAACACCCTTTGGGGTTGCGACTGGTGTTCACAGTCTGATGGGACACGTTGCATGAGACACAAGATATTTAACTGTGGCCCCATGCCCACACCTGTCTTGTGAAATACCACCTGAACTTTGAAGCTACACCACAGCATCAAACGTATAAAAATTGCCCTGTGTGTGAGGTGACAAGGCTGAGACAGGCTCCCTAGTTGACCATTGATTTGTTGTTTGGAGGTGTGTACAGTAACAGAGTTTTCTTGCTGGCCACTGCTATATCCATATGCTAGTAAAATAATATTCTTGTTTGGGTTTTTAAAAAAATCTTATAATGTTTTTCTATGCATTAAAGATACAGTGACATGCTTTTGCATTTATGTAAGATATTTGTGGTGGTCAGGTGATAGGGTGATATGCTTTATGGGACGGTAGACTATACGTTAAAATCTTTTGGCTGTGGTACTTCATGTGCAATGTCTTGCAGTTTGCTTGTTTGTTACAAGTTTTCCTCCCCCATCATCTTTCTCTATTGCCTGTGTTTACTGTGAAGCCCAGCTAGTCTTGTCCTGATAGTGTATGCACTACCAAGAAGCAGCAGTGTAGAAGAGCTGAAATAATTTCTCCATGAAGAGTCACAGGAGACCTGCCCTGATTCAGCAGCTAGCACTGCTGTCATGGGGACTGTGCTCAGAGAGAGATACATTGATCTCTAACAGTGGTATCGGGGTTTGAGGGAACTGAGCACTATTTCTCCTTGCCAAATTGGGCTGAGTTCTGCTTTTACTGTTACAGCTGTGCCCCAGCTACTCCCAAAGCCATGTGAGCCCTTTGAGGAGGGATCTGGCATCTCTTGATTCAACTGATTTTGTCCAGGTGCTCAAGAATAAACTGATCTTTGTCTTCATACTCCTTCATGCATGCACTACAAGAAGTGTCTGTGAGTGGGTTGATGTCCATGATGTCCAGTAGCAGTTTGTGTTGTATGCCAGTCTGAATGTCTATTTTTTGGACTGATTATGAAATCCTGTCATGCTTGGAGAAATGTCTTGCAAATTGCTCTTGGCTGTTGGCTTTCTCTGGGATCCCCTAAGGTTGGTTGATATACAGTGCCATGAGAACATCAAGGCTTCTCTGTGACCACAAGGTCTGTGACCAGGTGTTTTTTTTGTTTGTTTGTTTTCACAAGATAAGAGATCCTGCGGGGTCTCCATAATTGCTGTTGTGTTGCTCTTGTTTTGTCTTAATTATTGTAGTATCAGCTTTCCAGTAAGTGGTCAGTAAAGCAGAGAAGTTACCTTATGGGAAAGAGCTATGTTGACAGATGTGGTCTCTGTGAGGATTTGCTGAGCTCTTAATCCTGCTTGTGGCTAATAGGCCATGCTAATGTGGAAGGGCATCTCTTTTAGTATATAAAGGTCTTAACTGCCTGCTACCTTAGGGAAATGTACTGTTAAAATGCTGTAATTGTCTTAACAGTAGTGACGGTACATGAGGTTATGGATGTAGAACTGCAACAGTACACAGTTCTCCCCACACAGTTTTTTTGTTTTGTTTGTTGTGGTTTTGTTGTTTGTTTGTTTGTTGGTTGGTTGGTTTTGTTTTTGTGTTTTTGTTTCTTTTTTCTGGGAGAATTCTACTTAAGACAAACCCTAAAATACTTGCTGTAGGCAATAGCTGGAGCAGGCTTTGTGTGTTGAATATGGCAAACAGCCAGAGATCAGAGGTTTGTGAGTCCTTCAGGCACGTGTGTATTTTGAGGGGATGAAAATGTGTGATAATATTCTCTTTGTTGTATTTTGCCCGAACACTAGTTTAATTTCAGGGTTGTTTGGTTTGTTTTTGTTTTGTTATTGTTGCTTTGGGTAGGTTTTGTTGTTTGTTTTTGTTTTACTTCTCCGTCCTGCTTTGCTTGATACCTGGTATGCCCTTTTTAGGTGCAAAGAAATTTGTCACTTCTTTCTCTTTAAAAAGAGAGACCTGTGATTTTAGATGTCAGCGTGACTGGAATTTTCTGACCGCTTTCGTCATTAGAAGCCTTTTAGAATTTCTCGAAGCTAGGGTATGACCCAGTCGAATTATTCTGTATTAAAGTTCTGAAAGTATAATTTAAAGTATATTAGCAACTTGGCAGAGACTTCTCTATCTAGTCAATCAGTATGCTGCTCAAAACTTAATCTAAATAAATACTATGAAGTGATAAGACTTTCCCTTGAAGTTCCATGTACTGTTGAAAACACCACTTTCTACCCCATATAATTAATGTCTGCTATTTAAGCAGCTACTTTATTAATGATGAGGGCGACATTCTTGGGATCAAAGGCGTTGTAGTTTGCTGGTGAGATTCTTTGGGGCTGAAAAGGTCCTGAGCAAGGCAACTGCTGGCTCTCCTGTTTGCTAATATACAATATTAAATATGTATGCAAAAGAGACCTTAGTTTCATGTTAACCAACTGTTCGGTGGAGGGTGTTGATAAAACCAGAAGCCAGAGCTGGGCTTGTAGATGGAAGACAGACTGTAAGTGACGTGTGACATGGACTTGCGGTGTGCGTGACACTTGACTTTTAGGTTACTCTTGAGCAGAGGTTGCTAACAGTACCAAAATACTTGTATTTTTCCCTTTTTTATCAAGTACTGCCTGTAACAGTTGCAAGGGAAAGCAGCTTCTGTGACCATAATATATTCTTTCTCTAATTGGCTTTTAAAAATGAGACACAATAATGGGGAGACACAGTGAAAGTGTAAATCTAAAGGATTTTTATTTTTTTTTTCTTTAAACCCGGGGTAACAACAATGCTGGGCTTTTCTAAGTCCTGTGCAGCTACTTCTGGAGTTCCAGAGGTGGAAGGGACTTCAGAAAAGGAGTCTGGCTGCGTGCAGAGTGGGGGGGTTCTGGCCCACTCATGTGGGTATTGACTTTCTGCATTGTGGTTTTATGAAATGGCCACATGTGCTTGAGCAGGAATTCTGAAACTCATTATCAGACTTAACAACGCCTGGAAACCAGGCTAGAACCTGAACTCATGACTGGTGCCTTAAGCCTGAGTGCCAGCTCTTATCTCTTTCCTTTCATTATTTTTATTTTATCTTGTTTGGATTGCACATCGTTACCATTAGAGATTTTTCTAATGATCTTTTCCTTACACTATAGTTATCTGTATTTTACTTTCCTTTTTGCCCCTAGCTGTTCTTGTCAGTGTTGTGCTTTTTTTTTTTTTTTAATTGCATCGTTAAGATTTTTCTTCCATGGAACCCCTCCCCGTGTTGTTTACTTTTCTACTTCCATTATTCAGCATTCTTATATTTTTTCCCCTTTTAACTCTTATCCTTAGAGGAACTAGTTTTACTTTTGG
Source organism: Ceyx cyanopectus (assembly GCA_013401355.1). Lineage (NCBI taxonomy): Eukaryota > Metazoa > Chordata > Aves > Coraciiformes > Alcedinidae > Ceyx > Ceyx cyanopectus. Next base: position 20,198 of record VYZU01070057.1, read on the forward strand.
AGACCAGCCTTTTCTTATTGATTGCCAGATGCTTTTATTGAAACTAATTTGCATTCTCTGATCTTATTGTGCTAGACAGAGGACTAGTGATTTTGAGTATAGCTCTTTCCCCAAAGGCTTTGCTCAGAAATTGTCTCTGTATTTCACAAAAAAAGAGTCGAAAATAAAGAGCAGCATCAGTGCAAAAACTGCTTCTGCCTAAACCAATGTGTTTGTGTCTTTGTCACGTGAAGAGCAGCAATGTGGCCTGCCCTGCTGCAGGCATAAATTACTTCTCCAGGCTGAAATGAGCTGGTGGGGTGAGGGGAGTGCAGAGCGATGTGGCCTTGTATTTACCTATATGGGCACCCCTTAGACTCTGGCAGTAACAGATCCAATCCACCTTGACTGAGATTGGGTATCACCTTAGTACCTTTGTTTACAAGTGCTTGTGTAGCTGTGTATATATATATATATATATTCCCCCCCCCCATTTGTTTTATTTTGGCTATAAGCAGCTCTAAAAAATTTAAGAGTAAAATATATAATTGATAGAGAGTTGTCTGTGTCATGGTAAACTTAAAAAAAAGTTAAATCGGAGCAGGTGGCTGGGAGAGCTTTAATGCTTGAAGTACTATTTGCCTTCAGATAGGCTCTTTGGTAAGTGTGGTTAATAAGACTCCTTGAGCCTTATTAATTACTAAATATATAAAAATATTGTGTTCAGGCCATGTCGATTTTGGACTTTGTGTCACGCTGGTGGTGTGGTTAATGATTTGGATGTACCAAACCTACCTCAGGGTGTGTGTCTGCCTCCTTCTCAGACTGCTTTCTGTTTAGAAATTGGCCTCACTGCTTTTTCACCCAATGTGTATTTGGAAAGATGTTCTCTGACCATGGGACAGTGCTGAGTATCAGGTCTGGAGAGGAGCTGTGCTGTATAAATCTCTTACTAAAACTTATTGAAGTGCTTTGCCTCTAAAATAGTCGTTCCTACCATGGCTGCTTACTGGTAGTTAGATGTCAGTACCAAGTTATACTTTATATAGCATCCCAGCATCATAAAAGTGCTGGTGCTTGACTTTGACACCTAGCTAAAAGGATACATTGTTCAGGTGAAGCTTCAGGATGCACCTTTTAGTTATAAAAGTGCAGTGTCAAATGTAGTTTAGGTAGATGGCAATCATGATACAAATAAGATTCAAGATCCCGGAGCCTCTTATTTGACCTTACCAGTGCCTAAATGTTTGGGTTTGATACCATCATTTGGAAGTCTTGATGCTGGTTCTCGCTGCTGAATTGAGATAATTTCAATCCGTAGAGCATGCTGTAGATAGTTTCCCCCCATTGTTTAATTCTTCCCCATAGTAGGAAGATAAATATTTTAACAAGATAAGAAACAGTGTCTGTAAAAGTAAGATTTGCTCTGAAATATGATTGCCTGACCTATTTCTAAGTCACATTTCTATAAGTTAAAGCTGACTGACTTCTTTCTGTTGCCGATTTATTTATCATGTTAACACATTGTACAGTAATCTGCAGCAAACACTCTTTGTTTTTCGGGGGGTTTTTTTTAATGACATCAAAAATTGAGGAAGAGAAATTGAAACATTTGTATACAAAAATGTTATTGTTTTTCCTGTCTTCCAGCTATAGCACTGCCTTCCTGAGTGGAAGTGAGACCTTTTTGTTCTGTGTCCAAACAGAACAAAGTGCAGAAGCCAATAGTAGGACTGAGAGTCTGTTGGACTTTTCAGACCATTGCCTTTGCTAATAAAGGCTGGGTTATTACTATTGAACATGGTAAAGTATTTATTTATTAAAATAAATTACTAAATTTATCATGAGGAGCAAGGGGAGTTTGAAACACCCAAGGAAACCTGTAGGAATAAATCTTTGGAGCAAATTCAGTAACAAGCAGAAATATTCAAGCTGCTCTGTATGTCTTAACACGAATCTCCTCCTGGACTAATTATGCCCCTCCTAACACAGACAGAGTGTAGCTCTGCAGTGCCTTACAGACTGACCCCCCTTCTCTGCTCACACAAATAATTAAAGAAGAGTTGGATCTTCTCTGTAAGCCTTCTAGCTTTGGTATTTCACTGCTGTGTTCAACTGAAAATGCTGATGCAGTGCTGAGAGACTGCCCTTTTTTAAGTTTGGCACAGCACCAGTCTAACCAATCCCTGCAGCTTTTGAACTGGAGCTGGTTTGCATCTGCTCTGCTCTGAACAGGAGTGAGGAAGGTTGGGCCTGACCACGGTGCACCATCCCATCAGGCCCCATCACTCCTTCTGGTCACTCAAAGCTTTTGGCAGATGGTTTAGCTGTTCTGTCGTGGCCACTTCCTCCTACGTTCTTGAGATCCCCAACTGCCAATGGGAGGTTTGTCTCAACTGTCCTTTGTGACTTTGAAAAAATTATATAGAGCTGTTTTGGATAGGTGGTAGCATTTTGTTTGTTTCGTTGTTTTTTGTTTGTTTGTTATTTCACCAGTTTAGGGGTATTTTTTCTGGTTGATTTTGGGTTTTTGGAAGAAGGGACCTGTGCACTTGGTGCTTATATTGTTAATATCTGGCTATAGTTTTTTTGGCAAAGATTGGTTTTCCAGTGCCTCTTTCAGCAGTGAAAATAATGCCCCGGCCCCTAAAGCTTTTTTATTTAATGCACTTCTTTGACCTTGTCAGCCACTTTGTGCTTTGGTGAGGATATAAACCTAGATATTTTACATATCCCCTGTTGCTGAACTAAATGACAATTTTGAGGTTTTGAGAGGTACAAGCTTTGATGATAAATGCATATTTTTTCCCTGTTTGACTTTATACTCTGCTGGGTGCTTCTGAAGGAGAAATTCAGTGTGAAGAGAGGTCATCTGACAGTTTTGGCCTTAGAAGCCCTTAGAAGTACAGGAGAGGAAAAATTAAAGAAAGAGCTGCAATGTGCAGAGTCTGAAGAATTAACATCAGTCTCCTTTTCATAGAACATAAGGAAACAGGTGAATGGAGAAAGACATCTTTCCCATGGCACTAGCAAGAGAAGCACAGACAGTGAGAGGCAAATAAGGCCCCAAGAACAGCAGAAGCTTTCTGGGCCGTGATCGGTGTTCTAAAATACAATTTAAGAGACATGTCAGCAAAAGATGTTTTCCAGAAGTTGAAAAGACTTCCAGTTAGTGATTCCACTTCACTTATAAGNTTATTCTTCCTTTAACTGCAAACCCACAGAGGTGGGAGTATTTTTAATTGTCCTTGTTTTGTTTTGCTTTGTTTTTTTGTTGGTTTTTTTTTCCTGCAGGAATTGCAGTAGATGCTGAAGTGTTGTTAAGCTTCATGAGGGATATAGTAGCTTTCAAAAATAAATACTATTTATGAAAGTTCATTTAAAGTTATCTACAGGAGAGTGAACATGCAAGGAGGGGGTATGTAATGTTTTCTTTGGAACATACTTTTGCTGAATAAGTTTTTAAAGGTTGCTAATCTTTTTCGTGCCTAGGAAACCAAGAAAGTAAAAAAGAAAGAGATTATGGACATATCTGTTACCTCAGTGCTGTGGTGTTTTTATGACTTCCATCTCCTACGCAGTTACAAGCTCTGCAGGAAAGGGATGTGCGACTTGTGCAGAAAACTTTCAGGTTTCCTGTTTCTCTGAGCAAGCTGATCTCTGGCTGAGCCAGTTAACTTCACTGCTGAGCCATCTCTGTATTTTCTGTTGCCCTGGAAAATTTGTGGTCTCTGCTGTTCCTAACCACCCTGGATAGTTAGGGATCTCTTCTTCCCTCCTGACTCGTAGTACCAGCAGTGTAGCGGCATCAGCTATGTGCAAGTGCTTTTGAATTCTGCTGTCACTTGAATTTCTTCCGTTGCTGTTACAGAATTCCAGGGAGCCCTGAATATAGACGTATCAATTATGTGTCAACACAACAGCATCTGTCGTTGAAATTGAGTATCATTTATTTGGTATCAGCATAGCAAAGGTTTGGCTGACAGCCAGAGTAAAATATTCCAGCAGAAACTGCTGCAACAGGAGCCATCTCTGAAATAATACTCTGAAAATCAGGTGATCTAACATAATCTTTTAACAAATTCTTAAGAACAAGATCCTTAATCAAAAAGCCTTTTAGGTTCCACAGTCCTATCTACTTTTGTTTATTTGTCATGTCTTTTTTTTTTTTTTTTTTTTTTTTTTTTTTTTTTTTTTAAATTTTAAATTTTTTTTCGTTTTTTTTTTTAATACAGAAACTTGAAAGAAGAGATAATAGTGTAGTACAAC
>VYZU01070058.1:29069-39305 GCA_013401355.1 Ceyx cyanopectus
TTTGTCTCCTATTCATAGCAGTACCTAGCAACAGTATTATCTCGGAGCATAACTGTTGGAAGGTGGCATAAGACACAGCAGATGATGCTTGGTTCTTCTGGCTAGCTCTCAGGATTGCGGTTTCCAGTGATAAATTCAGCCCCTGGGCAATTTACTGAGGAATTACATAGTGTGGTATAGGCGTCCTTCCACCAGTATTCAAGCCCCAGGATCTGATGAGGTTCAGTGCAGAGCTTTCAGATTTGGTTTCTTTTTAATAACACTTACTGAACGTGAACAGCTTTAATAATCCTCAGCAGTCATTAAAAGCTTTTCATCTTCAAAGTGCTCTACATATGCTAATTAATGCACACAACCATCTTGTGATGGTATTATTATCCCCATGTGGCAGTAAGGGAAATGGAAGCAATGAGGTTAAGTAATTTGCCTGAGGTCAGAGGGAGCTGATGACGAAGCCACAAGCAGAATGCCTCATCCTCTGCTCCAACACGTATCTTCCTCCTGCATCACTGTCATCTGGTGACCAAAGCCTTTGCTTTGTTTTGACTTATATAAACATGAGGCAGGTACCAAGGAAGGGGTGATTAATGACATTTTGCCTTGCATCCCCTCAGGCTTTGGCTATGCCACCAGTCCTACACGTGTGCCACTCTACATGCTACATTAACAATGCACAAAAAGTTGCATAGGTCAATTTTCAGGATAAAGGTCCTGCTGCAGCTATCCATGCCAGCACAAGACCAAGTCCTCCCTTCATATCCTCCAGACCTAGCAGCCACAACCTCAAGCATCTCACAGCTCAACCCACCAGTAAATAACCAAAGGCAGCCTCTTTCTAACCACTCTATGGACATTTGGGCTACATCACTTCAAATAACTAATTAGTGCCAGGGTCCATTCATCACCATTGAGACCAACTGGGACAGTGTGGCAGAACCTTTGTTCCGAGTCTCAGCTCCCTAAGCCTGCCAAAAATGGTGAGCATATCCACAATGCCTAGGGGGAGCAGTCCTTGTTCTGGGCTATCCCTGACTATGACTGGAAATTGCTGACAGCACTTTTGAGCAAGGCCAAAAGTTTGCCAAAGACAGTTCCTTCACAATGGCACAAAGGCACAAATAACCAGGTTGTAGTACTCAGACCAAGGCCTTGATGCCATTTGATTTTCTAGTCCAGATAGCCCATGTTGCCAAACTATGGTTAGAGTCAGCAATGCAGATACCTTATCTTCAAGGATTATCAAAGACAAGCAACATTGTCTCTCAACTTCCACCATACAGAAAAAAAAACAAGACAAAGAATCATGATTTACTGAAGATCAGATACTCTGTTAGTGCCACAAACGCAAGCATCAATTCCGTTCTCTTTGGCTAGAAAGTGAATACTTTATTATTTGGTCAGCTTTGCCTTTCCAAAACATAGATACCTGAACATTAACTTAAGCACACCAGCTTGTTTCACAGCCAGCCCCTTTACACTGGCTTCAGCTACCAAGGATTCACTTTTAGCCCACATGATTAGGAGCTGATGAACTTCTTCTTCTATTTTCTACCCATTCAAATAAACACTGAGCTGTGTTTTATTTTTAAAATAAACAAAGGCAGGCTGGATTGAAACCATGATAGGAATGGCCCTAATTCTGTTCTTGGCTGATCTACCACACATAGAAGGTTGTACTACGCTTATAGGGAGAAATGACTTATTACAATCAGAATAATAAACTCCTTCCTTTTATACTTCAACTCAAACTGCAATCTGGTCTGTGCAAAACACATTTCCCACTCCTCCTCCTCATTCTCTTCTTCCTCTTCCATGGGCTTCAAACACAGAATCCAGATGCAAGCTATTTTTCCTCCAGCCGAAGGTTCTGACTTTTTGGCAAGCTGTGCAAGCTGTTGTGTGGGTGGTTTAAAACTTCCCTCTGGGCCTGTCATGTGGTTAGGGCTGTCTGGGTTGCTCTGTACTTCTGGACACCATTTTCCTTTGACTCACCTTTTATTCCAGCAGAAGCTGGGACCAAGTGTGCCTAGCAAACGGTACTACACAGAATTGCACTTTGGAGCCAGGACTTTGACTTTTTTTAACTTATGTTAAGTCCTCTGGCTGGGTTCACTAGACAATGCTGTCAGAAGGCAATCCCTGCAAATAGCTGTCTCCCTGGCTTTGCTTTGAGCCACTTCCTACTCATTTTCTGAGCAGCTATTCCATGAAAATTCACGCTCTGTCATGTGTTACTGGTTAAGTCAGCAGCAAAGTCTATTCTGAGTTTATCAGGAAGGCCTAATCCCAGCCGTCAGGGTTACAGCACTGCCTTTCCTCTGCTGCCAGGCTGCCTTTCTTTAGATGATGTGCAAGAAGTGTTTTGCTTCTGCATCTTGAAACATATGGAGATATGGCCCCAGAGTCTCCAGGGCACCATGAGTCAGATAACTATGCTAGATTTTATATATTTTTTCTATTTAAATGAGAATAGTTTTTTGCATCCTTCTGTTTAAGAGAAGATGCAGCTCTGGTAAAACAACCACATCTGCCAGAGTCTGCAAGCAATGTGCTCCATGTTGAGCAAACCACCCCATTCATCTCATCTGGACTCCATCTAATGTTGGCAAGCCAGAACATTGGGTAGGTCCTCATCAATATAATTTAATCAAAGACCCCTGAGTGCATATTGTGTGTATGGATTCCTTAGCTGCTATTTTCCCTATCATGCCTTTACAAAGACAAGGCTCTGCAGAACAATCTCTCTACATTCAGGGTCATCTCCTTTATAAGTCTAGCTAATTCTAAAAGGGGAAGAGATTTCTGTGCAAGTAACCTGTACGATTTCCCAAAGAAAAAGCCACTGGTAAACCTAGAACTGCAATGACAGGACAAATATCTCTGTCCAGGGAAGGTGCCTTGCACCTCATGACAGAGATGGAAATTGTGATCCAATGTAGGGTTAAAAGTGTTGATAGGTTTGCTATATATAATGGAACACTGACTCAGCAGTGACAGCACTATGGAGAGATGGAGGAACAGACTCTATTTCATTAAACTCCTCCTCCCTACAATGTCCTGTCTCTAGACCCTCACAAACCTCTTTAGAACTAAGTGTAGGCTCTTTGGAGTGCACTTCAAGCCCTCTATTCATTTTGGTCCTACATGATCAGAGCTAGTTCTTGTGGTGCTTCCTATGGGAAAAGACTTGGTTTAGAACCTTGAAACTAGAACCACAAGTGGTTAATACCACCGAGGGAGCAACATCTACCTGAGCCTACAAGCAGCATGTTTGAATAAGGTGTCCAATCCACACATTTGAAATTCATTAAGTATAATCTTGCCTGGCAACCTCACAAAAGAGCTAAGAGAGTCACCATAAATATGACAATAGTAAAATGTTTAATTCCTTGAAATACATTAGTCCCTTCATATGGAGACAGCTAATTTTCTGAGGATGCTGACAACATGCTCTACAGAAATGAAAGAATAGAATTTACTCTATCACACAATCATTATAGCATAAAGAAACATTGTAAATACTGGCAAACAGGCCATGACAAGTTATTCCAGCAACATGCAAGCACAGGAAAAGTTGTTATGCTTTGGAGTATCTCAGAAATCATGGAGGTCAACTCAGGACATGAAATACAAAAATTAGAAGCTTTGACTCAAGTCATGTTCAAGTGAAGCAGATAACTAACCTCAAATCTTTGCCCAGGGCTACTAAACTGGTGCCAAAACCATTTTTTGGAGCTCTGAAAATGTTTTGATTAACTTCCTCTGATCTTCAGAAAATACACAGATATCTATTGTGACTGTTCTTGAGCTTTGGGCTTCCAGGAGGATGGTTCTTCCCCAGGTATTTTTATGCAGTTCAGAAGCACGGTGGGTTTCCAAGGGGATTTTTATTTCACTAAAGAGGATCTCATGGTTTGGAGAACATTCAAACACATCTGTATATTAAGATTCAACTGCTTGGTGTCCGATGCTTGTTTCCACTGATTGCATGACTTTGGTATAAAGGTCCAGGCCAAATTTTTCAGGACTAGGTTTCTCAACAGGGAGCCTGGGTTTGGCTAAGCACACAGCCATTCCCCTCATATCAACATGACTTGATAGATTGTGAACGCTTATTTCAATGCCTTGTTTTGGATTTAAAAGCTTAACTGGAGGCATTCAGGTTTGAAATCTGGCCTCAGCTCTCTCAGTTACTTCTATTTCATCACCTAAAAAATGGAGGATACCATTTCCCTACAGGTGTTTTATAAGGCTTAACTCATTCATGCATGCAAAGTGTTGAGATACTAGAATGAGCAGCACCGTACCAGAACAATGTCTTATTTTGTGAATGTAACCTCCAAAACTTTTTACACCCTCTTAGGCCTTCCTATACTTCCTGCTTCCTGCTAGGCTGGGACAACTCCTTTCAGGACACTTTTGTGCCTTATCCTGGCTATGGAAACAGCAGGTGGTGAAAGGAACAAAAATGAATAGAGGTGAAAGGAAAAGTTATCCAAATATAGTGGAACCTTGGAAAAAGTTTCAGCCAGACATGGAGCAAGATTGCAGAGGATTTTTCTTCTCTCTGCACCCCCACCCCAGCTGTTTACCAGTTCCCATCAACAGCAGCTCCTCACTGACCGTGCCATTTTACAGCCTGCTTTGGAGCCAGGCATCATCAGGGACTGTCACCACATCTCTGAGTATAGAGGGGCTGCAGAGCTGCTGAGATGATTTTCTGCCTCTACTCCCTCCCAAAGGAATGGGGGGATGAGGGTGATAGCAGCTAAGGCCCTCCTGCTGCAAGTCCCACTGTCTGTTTTAAAGCTGTGTTAGCTGGTGGAGGGCTCAAAACAGCCAAAGGGAGTTTGAAAAGCACAAATGTGGTTTCAATCTGGTTCATCCTTTCTGCTTGTCTTGCACTGATCATTTCTGGGGCACGACAGCAGCATCCCCCTAATACCTCCCCTTATCCAAACTTCTGCTCCTTCTCCCCACTTGAACAATGCACAAGCAAGTCCGAAGCGGGAGACAGTGAGTGAATATAAGTACTTTCCATCACCCCCCTTCCCAGCCCTGACATAATAACAAACAGCTCTCCAAAAAGCACTTAAATTTACGAACAGTTTATAAATTCACAGACGTTGATTTATAGATGTTGGCTTGACCCAATATTAGACACTTTGGTTTCTTTTCTGTTTTCAAAGTGCTGCTGTTATGGCTTGGGTTTTGAGTGCCGTCACACACCAAAAACAGCCTCCAGGTCCTCCCCGTGGGCTTTACTTCACCCGCAAGGATGGGCTGGAGCTGGGGCTGGGCTCCCACTCTTTGAGGGGTGGCTCTTCCCCTTGCTCAGCAGGACAGCTTCCAGCTGTTTAGCAAGCCGTGATGACAGGCTTTCTAGGCAGCCTCATTTCGGCTTCCTTGTCTGCAAGAACAGTGGCTGCAACGTGGGGCATGAGGAGGAGCCCGTGCCTGTGTGTGTGGTATTCCCTGCTTACAAGCCCTCAGTGAAAGAGCTGAATTAACCAGAAAAAAAAACAACCCCCGCCCCCTCCCCAAAAAAAATCCAACAAAAACCAAAAACAAAATAAAGCAAAAACCATTAAAAAAAATTAAAAAAAAAAAAGAGAGAAAAAGAAAAATAACAAATCCTGCCTAGAGCTATCATTAATTGGCTAAAAGAAATTCAAATGATCAAATTTGCATTCCAGGAATGTCAGAATTCCACCCTGAAAAAAGGCAGAACTGATGTGTCCAGGCTTCTCATCCCATGGCCACCCAGCGTGAACAGAAAACCCCTCATGCAGATCATGCAAGCAGGTGAGATGAGGGTTAGGGATAACCACTTTTCATCCCACGGAACTTTATGGTCATGTCCAGGTTGGAAACCCAAAATTTGTGGTAACATATAGAACTGTGGGCTTTGATGGGAGCCATGAGAGCTGGGTTGGGGGATCACAACATGTTGAAAGGCAGCTGTGACCATTTCCTCCCCACCCACTCTACATACACACCTACATGCAAAAAAAGATATGTTAACTACCAATCACTTCCATATGACCTTTTTCTGCCTCTGGGCACGTCACCCAAGTTTCTCCATCTGTGAAGAAAAAGAGGTGATGGTTCAGCTTGTATCCTGATCTGAACTAGTAAAGACAATTGTCTGCTTTGGAGAGAAGGCACTGGGCTTGCAGGAAATCCTAATGTTGGATAAACTGTCTCCTAGATTCAGACAAAGTAATAATACTCATATAACCAGATATTTGCTAAAACATTGTCCCAGAGATGACATCAGTCCATCATACCTTCATGTTTTTCTAAGGCTGAAGCAGTAGCCAGCAGAAGACACACAGAGGCACTAATAACTTTGTGACCAAACTTTGTAGGCTCTTTCTTGGGGTCTGCCATTTTACTCCTCTTCTTACAGTACCTCAAGCTGCTTGCCTTAATAAACATGCCCTCCTTCAACCACCAACAGACACTTTGCCACCAAGAGGAAAATAGAGTCACTTGGAGAGGTAGAGCTGTACCATAATCTTTCATTATGGGGTCCATATTACTTAATTTTTTTTCTTATACACGCCTTCTACAAAAGACTTTAACTAATAGTAATTATTCTATGTGTATAAAAGCCTGGAGTTTGTCATAAAAATAAAATTAACTATCAAAGTAAGAGACCAGTCTAAGTTCTTTGAGAAATTCACATATTTTTTCAGAAATTGAAAGAGAGAACTCTTTTTCTCATCAGGTCTTTCTATCTTACATATACTTTTTTCCTTGAGAAAAAAACTACAGGGGAAACACCATTTATGAACACAAGATAAGTTAGTCCTGTACAGCCATGAATTGTTTGCAGGTAATTTTGCATAGTCCTTCTCCATCTTCTCCACTGTTAATCCAGCTCTAGCTGTGTTGCAAAGATGGTCTGCATTCATGCTGTGTTTTTGCAACCATTAACAAACTAAAGAGTAGGCACTGGCCATTCGATGCATTCTGACTTGTAATTCAATAAAGGATCTGAACTCCAGGCCACAGTTTCCTCAAGAGTCAACAGGCTTAAAACCTTCGTGTTCATGGGCTTTGCCAACCAGAATTTAAACCAAATATAATCCAGCCCACCTCAGAAACAGGATGACGGATCTGTGGCCAAGACAACGGACTGGGATCCAAGAGACTTGAAGGTAAAATCCAAGCACACCAGCTCCTTCAGACTAAATTTCAGACCTGATTGAACCCTAAGCAAACCACCCATTGGGAAGCCCAGTCCCACCTTAACATCTATTTTGTGTGGGGAAGATGGTGGATTCACTAATGGAGCAAGTATCCGGCTCAGCATTCTCTGGAGATGCAGCAGACCCACAGAAAAGAGATTAAGACATCAGCAGGCAAGGGCAGAATGGTTCACCCCAACGCTTATTCAGGTGGTGTGCACCCATGTGCCTTCCAGAAGGCCAAACAAACAAAAATAAATTCCTTGTGAAAAAGTGCACATAAAATAAATTACAGCAGCCCCCATTCCTGATTGAAATAGCTCAGCTCTTCTCTTCATGTGTGCCTGTGTTTAAAGAGAAACCTGAAAGGCACAAGTTCACATTATGGACTAATAGCCTGGAAAATTTCAGTTTAAAAAACAAAGCTGGCTTTGAGTTACACAGGAGAGACCTGAAAAAAGCATCTGAAACCACTAACTTCTATTTTTTCCTGCACTTTTTACAACATAATATGGCTGAACAGATTTTATTTTATTTTATTTTATTTTAAAAACTTGCTTTAAAAAAAATAATCAACACAAAAATCCTCTCTCTGGCCTTCATGTGCCAAGTTTCAGCCCAGGGCAATTTTTTTACTGCTGAATTATACACCCTGAAAAATAAGGGGCTTATAATGACAACATTGAGAGTCCCCTAACTATAGTGGTATGAATGGGGAGGGAGTTATAATAAGAATGGTCCATAGTGTGTAGCAGCAGCAATAAGTGAAGGAGCCCTTACTCAGCATGAGGAATTCTATATATCTTGGAAGGCTTTCATGAACCTAAACATTATTGCTAAGAAAGGAATAAACAGTTTGAACTGCTGTTGCCATTCATCCAGTGCTCACACACTGAGGAATACACAGAGTTGTTCTCTCAAAGCCGGAGTGAAATATTCCAGACATAACTCTTTCTTACTTCAGGGCTGGAGAGGATTTTGAGCTGCTGTTTGAAGGCAAGCTGGAGAAACACTCTTGCTCTGGGATTTTTTCTTCTTTAATAGCAATGATGATAATTGACTGCTTGCCTATTGCCAATTGACTCTTGGAGCTGAGCTTGCGCTCCCTGACGTGAGCAGCATCGGCTGAGGACACAAAGGATCATTATTGAATGGAGGTGGTATCTGTAGGTGAAGTGAAATCAAAAGGAGAATATTGTCAAAATGACTGTTTGCTCAGGGTGATTCAGTCTTGAAGGTGGACCAGACTTGAGAGCCCAGAAAAGAGCAGTGCCATTTTTAAAACAGCTACTTCTAAAATCAGATCATCCAGTCAGAAGGATGGCAGAAATGGAACTGAGTCAGATGTTGAAACCAGGGTGCCTAAGCTATCAGAGCCTGAATATCTCTTTAGAAAATTAGATCAAATGTTAAAATTTCCACAGAGAGCAAATACCTTCTCTGCACTGCCATTTTCCCTTCTCCTTCTAAATACATCAGCTCAAGTAAAGCACTGGGCTTCTGTCATTCCATAAATATTTCATTTTAATTTCAGCACATCTATGAATGAAAAGGCATGCATAATCATACTTCACAACATCTCTTCATTGTATTGTTATTTTCTATTACTTACTTCACATTACTTATGTGAAGAACTGCATCAACATTCATAACTGAAATTGTCAATTTCCTGAACAGAAAATTCATTGAAAAACTTTCAACCAGGACCAGTGATTCTGGTCCTAACTGACCAAAGAATATGACTTTAGCCCATGATTCTCATCTGAAAGTGGGAGCAAACGTGTCTTACAAATCTACTTCTATTGCTGCTGATTTCCCAGGAGCCTATGTAGTCCTGGCTCAGCTTTACATGTCTGCTTTGTAGTCACCTAACATTAAATATGACAATTACCACTCCAAAATGTCTTGCTATGGTGCCTGTACCCCAACACTGCTGCTACCCCTCTCCCTGATTAAAAGCTGCAATCATTAGTAATTGCTGGATAAAAGGATCGATATGGATTTCATTTTTATACCAGTATGATACCATTTCAGAGTTGTCAAGACTATAATGCAGATGAAATTTGCAACTGTTAGCACAGAAATTAAGATTATATACATTTTCAAGCTCTGGACCATACGTCTTTCTGTATTAGTTAATGAACCATTTCTTTTTCTAATTACTTCTGCTGTAAATCAAGCCCATGAGCATAAATTGAACTTGCAAATAAGAATTCTAACAGAGAAAGTAGTTCATAGCCTTAAATTCACACTGCTCAAGTAAACCCAGTCTTTAATCTCTGGAACCCATCTTGGACAAACGTTTCTAGAGTAAGTGTCAAGTTTCTGGCAGTAAATTTGGAATAACAAACAAAAACCTCAGGTGAAGAAACTTTCTAAGTCCCAAAACTGCGTGAGCTACAAAGTTAATGTTATTAAGAAGAATTCCTCAGCATGATATTTTTTCCATACCTGTGAAAGGACTAAAGTCTAATGAGGTTGCAAAAAATTTGGACATGGAAATTAGTAAAAATTACACATGTGTATAATCCTAGATGTTTGGACATGGAAATTAGTAAAAATGACATATGTGAATAATTCTAAAAGTAATTTCCTTGAAAGAGCAGTGAAAGAGTAGCCAAGTATTTAGTTCTTAATTTTGACATTTAACAAGACACTGGAAACCTAAAAACCAACACACCTCTCTTGCAAATTTTAGGCTTTACTTTGTGTCCTGTATCTCTCCAGAAGACTGTTAAGAGAAAGCAAGACTGATGAGAGGGAAAAAGGACTTTTTTATGCACAAGCAAAGAATTTTACTTTCTATTTCATATAAGCAAGTACCTTTTTTTTTGTTTGTTTTTTTTGTTTTGGTTTGGTTTGGTTTTTGTTGTTTTTTAATACAGCAACATGGAGAGGTATAGTTAACTGTAAAGTTATTTTAGTATAAATTATTTTGTGTTTATATCTGTGCAGTAATGAGAAGATATGTGGCTATGAAATTATGTTATAATACTGAAAAGTCTGATCTAAAATTATGCTGGATCACTAATCTTCAAAA
>VYZU01070060.1:0-12752 GCA_013401355.1 Ceyx cyanopectus
GTAAGGCATTTGACAATGTCTCCTACAGCATCCTCTGGCTAAAGTGAGGCAGTGTTATTTGGATGATCAGGTAGTGAGGTGGATTGGGAACTGGTTGAAGGAAAGAAGCTGGAGAGTTGTGGTAAATGGAATGGAGTCTAGTTGGGAGGTTGTAACTAGTGGGGTCCCACAGGGGTCGGTGCTGGGATAACTTCTGTTCAACGTATTAATCAATGACCTTGATGAAAACACAGAGGGCACTGTCAGCAAGTTTGCTGATGACACCAAACTGGGCGGAGTGGCTGACACACCAGAAGGCTGTGCTGCCATCCAGATAGACTTGGTTAGGCTGGAGGGTTGAACAGGAAGAAATGTAATGAAATTCAGAGAATCACAGAATGTTAGAGGTTGGAAGGGACCTAGAAGATCATCTAGTCAAACCCCCCTGCCTGAGCAGGATCATCTAGAATCATTCACCTAGGAACACATCCAGGAGAGTCTTGAATGTCTCCAGAGAAGGAGACTCCACAACCTCCCTGGGCAGCCCGTTCTAGAACTCTTGTCACCCTCATTGGGAAGAAGTTTTTCCTTGTGTTTACCCTAAATCTCTTGTGCTCCAACTTACTCCTGTTGCCTCTTGTCCTGTCACTGGATGACATTGAGAAGAGTCTGGCTCTGTCCTCCCTACACTCACCCCTAACATATTTATAGACAATTCCACCGGGGCAAGGATAGAGTCTTGCACCTAGGAAAGAACAACTCCAGTATATCTATATCAGTATAGGTTGGGGATTGACCTGTTGGACGACAGCAAAGGGGAAAAGGATATGTGGGTCCTAATTGATAGGAGGCTAACCATGAGCCAGCAATGTGCCCTTGTTGCAAAGAGGACCAATGTCATTCTGGGGTGTATTAAAAGGGATGTGGCTAGTAGGTGAAGAGAGGTTCTCCTACCCCTCTACTCTGTCCTGGTAATGCCACATCTGGAGTACTGTGTCCAGTTCTGGGTCCCCCATTTCAAGAGGGACATACAATTGAATCATAGAACGGCTAGGACTGGAAAGGACCTCCAAAGGTCATATAGTCTGGCTCCCCTGCAGTGAACAGGGATACTCTCAACAAATTGCTTGAGAAGGTCCAGAACAGAGCTACAAAGACGATGGAGCGGAACATCTCTCTAATGAGGAAAGGCTGAGGGAGCTGGAGCTCTTTAGCTTGGAGAAAAGGAGACTGATGGATGATCTCCTCAATGTTTATAAATTTATAAAGGGTGACTGCCAGGAGAATGGAGCCAGGCTCTCCTCGGTNGGAATTTTTTCACTGTGAGGGTGATGGAACACTGGAACAGGCTGCTCAGGGGGTTTGTGGAGTCTCCCTCTCTGGAGATATTCAAAACCTGTCTGGATGCATTCCTGTGTGATCTGGTCTAGGTGATCCTTCTTTGTCAGGGGAGTTGGACTAGTTGATCTTTCAAGGTCCCTTCCAGCCCCTGACATTCTGTGATTCTGTGATTCTATGTGCTTATTTTTATGGAGGTTGGGAAGATTTCTGGTCATTGTAGTAATACTTAATAAAGAAGAAACCTCTCATTTTCCCATTATTGCCATTTTTTTCCTGGTCGTCTCAAGTATCTATATATCCATTATGTATTAAAGACATAGAACTTTGATTTGGTTAGGGGTGGGAATATATCTTCTGGGCATTCCTACAGTTACACTGTTATTTTTCCCTTCAGTGTTTGGATAAAAGAAGGGAGAAGATTTTTATTTTCTTTTTACTCTTTCCCACACTGAAACTGTAATACAGAGATAGTTATATTAGATAGTTAGGCAAAAAGGAAAGAAGTAATTTTCCTGAACATCCTACTAACATGCAAGTCAGTTGCCATACCTCTTGCTACATCTGAAACTACATAAATATATTAATATTCTTCAAAGCAACTTATTTTGTAGAAGTAGTTGGATCTTATGTATGTGATATTTTAAAATATTAAAATACCACTTTTCTACAGGCATATACACCTATAAAAGTTGTGTTTGTATCAAGAGAGGCTGAATATATAGCAGTGGATATTGTGGGCATGAGATATGTCATCTTACCACATTAATAAAATACCACATCTTACCAAAACTCAGACATGCCTGACCCCTGATGAAAGTGAAACTCAAATAGATTACATAGATAACCTATGGTTCATATGGATATGGAAAAAAAAAAAGTGGTTGGAATCATGGTAACATACAAACTATTCCCACAGTGTCACAGAATCTTGTCAGGTTGATGGAGGTCAAAGTGGCAGAAATACGGAGCAATGGTTATGCTAAAATCTACAACACTTTCTATTGTTTGAAGTGCATGGTTTACTATTAAGAATGATCACAGAATCACAAAATGGTATGGGTTGGAAGCAACCTCTAAAGATCATCTAGTCCAACTCCTCTTCCAGAGCAGCATCGCCTAGAGTAGATAAAACAGGAACAAGTCCAGGCAGCTTTTGAAATTCTCTGGAGAAGGAGATTACACCAGCTCCCTGGGCAGCCTGTTCCAGTGCTCTATGAACTTCAGAGTGAAGAAGTATTTCTTCATGTTGAGGTTGAACCTCCTGCTTTCCAGTTTATAGCCATTGCCCTGAGTCCTGTCACATGATACCACTCAGAAGAACCTGGCCCCATTGTTTTGACACCCACCCTCTAGATATTTATAAGCATTGATAAGATTCCCTCCCAGCCTCCTCCAAGGTAAACAGACCCATCTCTCTCTCAGCCTTTCCACATATGATAGGTGCTCCAGGCCTTTAATCATCTTAGCGTCCCTACACTGGACCCTCTCTAGAAGTTCCTTGTCTTTCCTGGACCAGGGAGCCCAGAACTGGACACAGTATGCTAGGTGAGGCCTCACCAGCACAGAGTAGAAGGGAAGGATAAACTCCCTTGACCTGCTGCCCACACCCTTTCTAATTCATCCCAGAATGCCATTGGCCTTTTTGTCCTCAATGGCACATTGTTAGCTTATGGTCATCCTATTGTCCACTAGGACTACCAGGTCCTTTTTCCCCAGAGCTGCTCTCCAACAGAATGTCCACCAACTTGTACCTATACATGGGGTTGTTCTTTTCCAAATGTAGCACTTTACACTTTGCCTTATTAAATTTCATCATATTTCCCCCCTGCCCAGATCTCCACCCTGTCTCGGTCACACTGAATATCAACACAGCTTTCTGGTGTGCCAGTTATTGCTCACAGTCTAATATCATTAGCAAACTTGCTAAGAGTACATCTATCACTTCATGCAGGTCATTAATGAATGTATTAAATAGGGTTGGACCCAGTGCTGTTGTGTAACAATCCAAAATGTCACTGTTCATAATTCAAGTTGTTAGCAAAGATGACAGTATACTGTTTCTACGTCAACTCTTACTTGAACATTGACTATGCCTAGAAATGGAAAACTACAGATTAGAAGTCAGTTCTCCTAAATGTGGATTTTCTGAGGTTTGGTGCTTTTTGTGGGAACAAAAGCAGGTGCATTTCTAAAATAGATACTATTTTTCTTCTCCTTAATTAATAATGATTATTAATCACTGCTCTGTCCAGACCAGTGTGTATAGGAATACACAATGTGTTCTGGCTTTAATATTTCCCAGACTCTCTTGAGCCTCAGTATATGCAAGGTGTCCACACACTTCAAAGGATAAGAAAACAATTTGTATAGGTTAGGTTGGTTTAGGACTTGTGGTTTTCTAACTCACTTTTCACTGAGGTGATTATGGCAGGTGCAGCTGCCTCCAACAAAGAAAACACAAAGCAAACAGGGAGTGCTGGAGCAGTGTGGCGCCTTGGCCAGAGCAATTTGACACTTTGGCCATTAAGCTGCACCTCCTAGTGCTTAACTGGCACCTCAGGGTCTGTGCTTCTCTATGTTTTGTCTGGACTTGTGGCCTCAATCAATCAGAATGACCGCAGTACACCCTTGACAAGGGTATAACTGGGGACCTGCCTAAGAGCCAGAGGAGTTGGTTCTTCACAGAGCTGCAATCCTGGCAGTCAGACCCTCCCCTTGAACATACCATTCAAGGATACTTCCATGGATTGAGTGAACCTCTGTTGGATTGAGTGAGCCTCTCTCCCTGCTTTGGGTGAGTGGTATCTTAGGCACTCAGGAGGTTTCTCTGTGATGTGTGCCCATTTTGGTTTATTTTTCCTTAGGGATTAGGAATTAGTTGTGTAGTAGTTAATTCCCAACAGACATCCAAAGTCTTATTTGGTCAGAAAGAGCACTGGGCAACTTTCCTTGCAATAAACCCATTTTGGATAGCGGCTGCTGTTTACTTCATGGGTGCCTCCATGATATTTATTAGCGTAGCTGGCAGGATGTCTATAGAGGAATTGCTACGGAGACACAACTGTGTGCCTTCTTCCCTCATATATAAAATGGGTGAGGGAGAAGTATTCAAACCCCACAGAGGTCATGGTGATGCTGGGAGAGATACCCATAAGATTTTGGAGTGGTGCAGATAAAGGGACTCCGTTCACCACACTGGGTATCTGTTTCAGGCTCAGGAGCCTCTGGACTGTTAGAAAGCATGTTATCTGGGGAGAGAAGTGAGAAGGGGAGCTGATGCATTTGGTGATTGAGCTAATACTTGTGCAGGCAAAAGATTCCCCCAGGACTGTCCAAATCCACAAGTTATTGCCAGTGCATGAAGATTTGGATGGAGACATCTAGGATCACCTTGATGAAGATAGCCCTGCTAGAACTGAAGGAATGGAAGAAAATGAGGTGCGCCCTGTGATTAGAGACACACAGGTGGGCACCCCCATAGCACTGTCCGTACCACCCCATGGTTGAGTTCAGTGAGCTCCAGGTCAGGTTTTCTTGCAAAATTGGGTGAAAATAAAGCAGACTATTTATGGAGAGTCTATTTGACGTGAGGCAATCAGTTAATGCTGAGTGATAATGAGGCTGGCAGGTTTTAGGGTCCCAGGCTGCTTCTCAACGACAGGCTGTCAGGCAACAAGTTGATCACGTCTCAAGTAGCTTATTTGGCTGGGAGCATGAAAGGGGAGAGACGGTGGTTTATATGGGTGAAAGGGCTGTCCGAACTGGTGCTGGGAGTACAAAAGGCGGTCCGCATCCAGGCGATTTATGAGAGAGGGAGGTGCAGGACCCCAGCGGCTGCACTGGGGGACCCCGACCCCTTCAGACTGCTCATACAGGACATACACTTCCAGGCTCGGAGAGAAAGGATTCAGGGCACCACAGAACGTAACCATCAAAACCCTCAGAAGACGCCCGCGCACGTCTGAACTTGGGCAGAGCAATTCTCCGATACAGTGACGTATGGGCGCAAGATGGGTTGGGCCGGGGCCGATCAGGTCGGCGGCGCCGGCGGCGGGAATAGGAAGGGTGCGGTAAATCAGTCGCAAACTTCACCCCGACCGCCACCCCCCGAAGCCCCCCCCCCCGATGGGAGTCTGAACTCTCCCGAGACAAAAGACATCTAATTTATAATCCATCAAGGAATGCCCTGCGGCGAAAGTGCAGGGAATACCCCGGTTATGCAGTGTTGCACCGAATGCCCACCGGCCATATCCGGCCACTAGTGAAATTGCTAGAGAGAAAAACAAGGGGCAAGGGAGAAAACACTGGCAGCAACCGGTCCTCGGCAGGACAGCGTAGTTAAACCTTTCACGCCCATAGGAGAGGAACCAAAGGGTTCAAAAAAAGCCAGAAGCTGCAATGCGGGATTCAGGCTGCCCAGTCGGTATGGTGAATTATTGCCAATGGTTCGCTAACAGGGAGCCTTATGTACCCATTCCTGTGGGTCCAGAGTGAACTAAATTTAGAATTCTTATTTGCTACAGGGGCCCAAATTAATGTCCTAAATAAATAAATATCCAAGTAATTAGGAATTAAACCCTCGAGGAAATCCGTAAATATCATAGGAGTAACTAGTACAGCAGAAAAATGTTTCTTGGCTCAAGCAGTTTTGTCTGCCTGGGGAAAAGCGGATGACAGCCGTGGAGGTGTCTAAACCCTTACAAGGTGAGTATCTTGGTATTTGATGTATTAGCAGGCAGGCGGTACCTGCCCAGTGGCTGTGTGTGGAGTTTCGGGAGCCTCGAAGGAGGAAGAGGCTGACTTTGGGACCCTGCAGTTCTTCATGAATCCAAAGTGGCCAGCGTTGCTCAACCCCATCCCCAACGCCCCATTCCCCCACCCGCCATCGCCCCCCCCCTCCCGCCAGCTGCAGTTAAACGAGGAGTCGCAGAAGTGACGTGATCTGGAGGAGAGGAGAACTATTAGCCACACCCGGTTCCCTTACAATTTTACGGTCTGGCCAGTTGGTAAGCCTTATGGGCAGTGGCATTTAACAATTGATGTGTTAACAGCTGCCGCCCCAAGTCTAACTTCAACAGTAACAGCAGAGGGACGCATCCTATCCTACGGGATCCAGGTGGCAATTGAAAGCAGACAGAAGAGGAGGAAGGTAGTGCATAAGAGAGGGAATCACCTGCCGTCCTGTTGGCAGTGGAGAATGGTACCAAAAAAATTACACTGATTCAAATTTATTATATTGGTCCATTGAAACCATCCCATGGAAAGAAATATATTTTGGTGGGAGTAGAAGTGATTAAGTAATTTCAAGACTTGAATATGCCTATAGCTAACTAACACTGCAACTGGTGATCACAGTTCAAGTCCTGATGAAATGGTTTAGCATTCTACCTGCGCCTGAGTGTATTCAAAGTGATTATGGCTCACATTTTATGGCCACAGTGGTGCAAGACTGGGCCTGAGGGAAAGGTGTCAAATGGGTGTTTCATACACCATACTACCCTCAAGCCAATAGTTGAACGAATCAATGGTCTGATTAAAAGACACAATAATGTCTCACAGTACAACTGGGACATATCTGGGACATTACCACAGGCAGTTTTTATTATCAACAACTAATGGGGAAGTTATGGAAACTCCAAAATTCGAGTATTTTGCAGAGCGAACCATTACTGGGCATTGAGCCCAATACAGGATGACAAAAGATACCAGTCTCCACAGCGGACACATATGAGATTCAGCATGCACATCCTGGGCATAGCAATGACACTTCATGATCAGAGCAGCAATGTGAAGAAAGGGACAAAAAACACCATCACCCCAGGGAAATCAGTGAATTGGTGGCTGTGATCACAGGATGGACTGTGGCAGGTGCAGTCCCTCCTGACAGAGAAAATACAAACAGAGAGTGCTGGAGCAGTGTGGCGCCTTGGCCAGAGCAGTTTGACACTTTGGCCATTAAGCTGCACCTCCTAGTGCTTAACTGGCACCTCAGGGTCTGTGCTTCTCTATGTTTTGTCTGGACTTGTGGCCTCAATCAATCAGAATGACCGCAGTACACCCTTGACAAGGGTATAACTGGGGACCTGCCTAAGAGCCAGAGGAGTTGGTTCTTCACAGAGCTGCAGTCCTGGCAGTCAGACCCTCCCTTTGAACATACCATTCAAGGATACTTCCATGGATTGAGCGAGCCTCTGTTGGATTGAGTGAGCCTCTCTCCCTGCTTTGGGTGAGTGGTATCTTAGGCACTCAGGAGGTTTCTCTGTGATGTGTGCCCATTTTGGTTTATTTTTCCTTAGGGATTAGGAATTAGTTGTGTAGTAGTTAATTCCCAACAGACATCCAAAGTCTTATTTGGTCAGAAGGAGCACTGGGCAATTTTCGTTGCAATAAACCCTTTTTGGATAGCGGCTGCTGTTTGCTTTGTGGTTGCCTCTGTGACAGTCATTTATTCTGGTGAAGAAAGATGAGAACCCTTGATAAACTCAACTTCATTGTCCATGGTCTGCTTAGCCTGTTGATTGCATAGAATAGCAGTATATCTAATGATGGCTTTTCAGCTGCAATGATTGTGGAAAAGATTATTTATTTCTTCTATGACAGTGATGTAAGAACTCCCAATCCTGTTACTTCATTTCAGTATGCAGGCATTTGGTAAAACCATTTCTGACCTACTGGGTTAAAAAGGAAGCAGGAGTCTGCTTGTAATAATGTTTCAGTCTTTCAGATTCTTGTGAGTTTGCTTTCTGCAGGAAACTAAGAAATCATTAAGCTTTGAAACTCTTTTTGTTTTTTTTGTATTTGCACAGACAGAAGGTAAATAACAAATCTTTTTCTGGATGATATGACAATCTGATCAAGTCAAGAGCATTCCTACATTCTTGTATGCATGATATCAGAAATGAAGACTTTTCCACAGAGATAACATTTGGAGGCTGAGTTACCTATAGGCAGACAGCAGTCTCTGATAATGAGTCTGGGGGAGTTGTTGCCATATTGGGCAGCTAGCTGATGAGCTTTTCTAGAAACCCTAAACCCCTTTCTGCATAATGTCCCTATGAATTTAAGTATTGTTTTAGATTCCACCTGAATGAAACTCACCTCAAAAAAATAGAAATTAAGGGATATATTAATTAGTGTGCTGGGAGTTTTCTCACACATTACCATGTTAACTGGTTCAGAGACAAAATGGGCTGCTCTTGTCATTGCTTGAGTAAGAGCATCTGCCCATCATAGCAAAAATATCAGCTACTTTTCTAAGTATGAAGTCACAGAAGTACTTAAAAGACTCATGTTCACCCAACTACTTCTTGGATTGATGAAGCTAATGTGTTTAAATAATCTGAAGGATTATTATATTCCTATTACATTCTACAGTTTATTTCTATTCTACCTATATTTTCTGTTTGTCATGTTATTGTTATGCTTGGAACTATCTTCTGTCTTTTTCATTTATTTTCTTGTCAGTTTTTGTTGTTTCCTTGGGTTTTTTTGTTTATATATTTGGGGATGTTTTACTGTCACTGTATTTCCCATGTTTAATGGGATAACATTTGGCATTGAGATGGTTATTCTAATGACTATACACTAGAAATTTCACGAATGGCATGTTAATTCTGTTTCTCCATAAATCCAAAGCCTCCAAAGACAATCTTGTGGTATTAAACAGTTTAGTGAAAAAGAGCTGGTTATTGTCATGTTTTCTGATTTAAGAGCAATTTTTTTTGCCTTCTCTGTACCACAATAACAATGCTCTGAAATGACCTATTTATCTTTTATTGTCCAGCTCCTCGGAGACAGAAGGTGTAGGCAGAGAGTCGGACTTGCATGTCCAGCTTTCAGATTTTTTCCACCTTGTTTCATGTGGCAGAACAAAAGAAGACATGAAGCTGGGCTCTGCATCCACTCCATTGTTCACCATTTCTTGTAGCCTCTGGAATTAAGGTGTTGGTTTGTTTGTTGTTTGTTGTTGTTTTTTTGTTGTTGTTGGTTTTGTTTTTGTTTTTTGTTATTATTGGTTGGTTTGTGGTTTTTTTTGTCTTTTTTTTTTCTCTTCTGTTTCTTTTCAAGAGATGAGTTCATAAGGCTTAAATTAATGATATAGACACCGAAATGGAATTCTAGGGAACAACAACAACAACAACAAAAAGCACTGCTTGCAAACCAGGGGAGAAAGGGAGATGGAAAATGAGGACAAATTCAGCTGTGACTTTCTCCAAATTTGTCTGACATGCTTTTTCCCCTCTTCCTTACCATCTCTGAGCAATGAGCTTGTGGCATAGATAAAATTTAAGAAGTAAAAAGGATAACTGAAGAACAGATTGTAATTTGCAAGTAGATAGAATAAGATAGTAATTTGCTCTTTGTCAGAAAATCTCTTTCCTCATTCTTTGTGTAAATAAATAATAAAAAAAAAGAATCACCTTCTAGACTTCCAAGGATAGGAAAACGAAGCTTTAAAAGGAATTTTAAAGCATGTGCCTCGAAGTTACATAAAGATAGCTATCTTTTATTTTAAAGCATTACAGATGCATTCAGAAGACAAGTCATCAGTCAGCAGTGACAGCCAACATGAAAATGTATAAGAATGAATTGGACTTTAATTTTTCTAGACTAAGTATAGACATCTATCACAACTAATGTGTTTCTAATAGCACAATATTTTTTTTTTTCTGTGAGGTAATCTCATCTATTTTGTGATGTGTCCTAAACATAATTAGAAAGCAACAGTCCTAGCAGTTTTAAGAAAGGCAATATTTCTTTTTACCAATGTAACTGAAATCTACTGCAATTAAAGTTATGACAAAGTTTATGCAAGAACAGAGAAATCATATCTTTGCTAAATAGGCTGTGAAGTCCTCCCACTTTTGGTGCCTAATTACTGGTGTCATGCTTGTAATAGCGGCATCTGTGCACACTCAACACTCTAATGGGCAGCTCCTACAGGACTAATGAATTTTAATTGATGGTGTTTAGAGTGGCTTTTGGTTTCTGTCTCTTGTAGAGGAGGCTATGCCCTTCTGCTCTTCTGTCCCCAAGTGAGATGCATCTCTGTTGGGGAGCTCATAGATACAGATGGTCAACAAAAGGTGAAGAATGCCAGAAGTCTCTGGGCATTAGTTGCTTTTCAGTAAATGTAAAGCTTGAATTGCTAATCAGCTTCTTTTTTTTCCACCCAAGCTGTTTACGCTGTGGGCTTAATGTTAATCTGTTTCAGTAAGATGACATATTCCTTTTCAATTCAAAATATGCTTCTGAGGTTGACAAATCAGAAGGCAAACTTCTTCCCAGACTCCCCATAGGTAGTTTTAAATGTAGCATCCTTAGTAAGAGGCAAAACAAAAACATTTTATGGTGACACTTAATCGTTTTACCCACTCTCAGTCCCTTTTGCAAAGAACTGAAAAAAAGTGCAGTTGCCTCTCTTTAAATATTATTTTTACTGCAATCATTCTTTTCTTCTCAGATCCAATGTTTGTTCTTCACACTGATACTCCCTTCATTTGTGCTTCCAAAAGGACATAATGGAAGTAAAACTTATTTGGGGGAAGTATCATTATCTTAATAAATATCAAACTTTTTTTGCTTTGTATAAAATATTTTTAAAGGGGGTGAGGAAGTAATTTGAACAATCAATATGATTGGCATGACTTTATTATTCAGAAATTCCTCTTTCAGGAACACATCTTTAAATCAGTAGTATGTCAAAGGCTACATAGAGATATGTTATAATCAAAATCAAAATGTGATTTATCTGGAAATAGCAAATTGTCCACCCCCTGTTGGCTAATTAACCGAGCTGTTTCTTATTGGTTTTAGACAACTACTTGCCTCCTTTCCCATAGCTTATCTATCTAAAGAGAATAATAAAAAAAGTAGGATTGGAATGTGCTGTTTGTGAGTGAATGTGTGAATCTCTGTCATCTGTAGTCCCCTTTTGCTAAAAAAAAAAAGTCAAAACATATATAATATATTAACTAGATATCATCATGAGTGAATGCTTCAGATAATCAAAATGACATATTTTTCAGATGAAAAGTAGACTGAAAAAGTTTAATGTGCTTGTTGCTGGTACTGAAATAAATAATATTTATATTGCTTTCCAAAACTCATCTGCTGCACTTTCACGCTGCCCACATTCTCCAACTATTTGTCATCATGCAGTTATGGTGCTGGAACAGAAGGATAGATTCATGACTCTCAATGCCTTCTGTATGTGCACCATACACAAAATCACAACATTTCATTATAATATGCTGTTTGATTGCTTTACGTGGGTGTGGTTTTAACAAAATATTTGAATATTTATTAAATGAAATTAATAAAACAATAATAATAATATTTGATAAAGCAGTAAAACAACAAAACCCCACAACCTATGCTTGACTATNTTGGTTTTGTTTTTGTTTTTTGTTATTATTGGTTGGTTTGTGGTTTTTTTTGTCTTTTTTTTTTCTCTTCTGTTTCTTTTCAAGAGATGAGTTCATAAGGCTTAAATTAATGATATAGACACCGAAATGGAATTCTAGGGAACAACAACAACAACAACAAAAAGCACTGCTTGCAAACCAGGGGAGAAAGGGAGATGGAAAATGAGGACAAATTCAGCTGTGACTTTCTCCAAATTTGTCTGACATGCTTTTTCCCCTCTTCCTTACCATCTCTGAGCAATGAGCTTGTGGCATAGATAAAATTTAAGAAGTAAAAAGGATAACTGAAGAACAGATTGTAATTTGCAAGTAGATAGAATAAGATAGTAATTTGCTCTTTGTCAGAAAATCTCTTTCCTCATTCTTTGTGTAAATAAATAATAAAAAAAAAGAATCACCTTCTAGACTTCCAAGGATAGGAAAACGAAGCTTTAAAAGGAATTTTAAAGCATGTGCCTCGAAGTTACATAAAGATAGCTATCTTTTATTTTAAAGCATTACAGATGCATTCAGAAGACAAGTCATCAGTCAGCAGTGACAGCCAACATGAAAATGTATAAGAATGAATTGGACTTTAATTTTTCTAGACTAAGTATAGACATCTATCACAACTAATGTGTTTCTAATAGCACAATATTTTTTTTTTTCTGTGAGGTAATCTCATCTATTTTGTGATGTGTCCTAAACATAATTAGAAAGCAACAGTCCTAGCAGTTTTAAGAAAGGCAATATTTCTTTTTACCAATGTAACTGAAATCTACTGCAATTAAAGTTATGACAAAGTTTATGCAAGAACAGAGAAATCATATCTTTGCTAAATAGGCTGTGAAGTCCTCCCACTTTTGGTGCCTAATTACTGGTGTCATGCTTGTAATAGCGGCATCTGTGCACACTCAACACTCTAATGGGCAGCTCCTACAGGACTAATGAATTTTAATTGATGGTGTTTAGAGTGGCTTTTGGTTTCTGTCTCTTGTAGAGGAGGCTATGCCCTTCTGCTCTTCT
>VYZU01070064.1:8698-24763 GCA_013401355.1 Ceyx cyanopectus
ACAAGCTCACTCTAACTTATTAACATTTGAACATAAATACTACCCTGTTACTTAAAACCATAGAAGCTTTTTTTTCTGAGCTTCTCAAATAAAGGGTACATCTACAAAGCACAAGTATATCTAGACAAATGCCAGCTTTGCCTCAGACTGTAACTGGATATACAATTAGATGCCTTTTTATAACCTAGCTGCCTTTGCAGCTGCATATGTGCAAATAGAGTGTTCCGAGGATTAGAGTGAGCTTGTGACACAAATAAAATGATGTAATTTCCATCCTGCATTTTAATTCTACAACATACTCTCACCAGGTTTCTGGTCAAGTTTAGTAACCTCTACTATTTATGGTATTATGTCCATGGATTAAACTATTTCCATATATGATATATGAGAAAGAGGAGGCAGCAGGGCCATTTTTATCTTCTTCACTCCAAAGAACAGCTGCTTGCTCTTCTCTGTCTACAGATGTATCTATCAGTATAAAATTACAGGGTAAAGAATGAAGTGAAGCTGAAGGTCTCCTATGTATTCTGGTTCCATAGCAATAACAGACCTTGTGTCTAGAGGGCTCCAATGGCCATACTAGAAGCACTGAAAGTAATCAAATCCTTCCACTCCATAATATACAAGGGGAAAGAAGGGGACAGATAGAGACTGCAGTTGCTTCAGAATTAAAGAACTTTCTTTACATACTCCACTGTACTAAAGTGAAAGTCAATTTACTTGGTACTTACAAAACTGTCTAATTTTACTAATTACGTGAAAAAAACTATTTCTGTTTTATAGTATTAAGCTTAGGACTCATATTGAAAGCATTAAGTCAGTGTTTTCTGTGAGTTGTGTGGGCTGTGAAACAACCCAGAATTTATATTGACATGGCTAAGTGAACCTCATGAAATTCAGTGGATTTATATTTGTATAATAGAAAACTGGTTCTATCAGCTTACTTTTTCTGTCATAAACATAAAAATCACAGAATAGTTGAGGTGGGAAGGCACCTCAAGAAGCTGTCTGGTCCATCAATCCAAGCAATTTCAACTAAAGCTGCTATCTTTGCCTCATGTCCAGTTGGGTTGTTAGCATCTATGAGGATGGAGACTCTACAATCTGTCTGGGTAACCTGTTCCAGTGTTTTACCACAATCACAGTAAAAAGTATTAATGTTTGTGTTAAAACAGAAATTTATGTATTTCATTTTGTGCATATTGTCTGCTACCTTTCCACTGGATACATCTGGTTTTGTGATATGAAGATGCCAAAAGAGTAAAACATCCCAATTTAGGCCAAAATGGCTGAACAGAGAGCTGATAGACTAAATGTATTGATTACATTTCCTGGAGAACAACTTCCTGAAGAGAAAATGGCCAAGGAAAATGTTCAAATATAGTATTTGCTCTTCTGTCCCAAGAGAATCACTAACAAGTAACTACTAACTCAAGTAGAGAATCACTAACAATCCACATTTTCATTACCATTCTTTCCTACTACAGGATGTTTATTATTACAAGCAGGACGAATACTGAAGCAAAATTAAGAAAAATTTCTTAAGCATAATATAACTCCTGTTAAAATTGTTAGGGATAATCTTAAAGGGAGTCTGATATGCTATAGCCTTCAGACTGAGAACATGGGTATCAGCTGGATGATGAACTCTTGAATGTATGTTTAAAGTAATGGGAATTCTTTCCCAATTCATAATTTATCTGTATTTACTTGTTTTCACTGATGGACAAGCCAACGAACATGCACAGCACTTTGGGTCAAATTTACTTTCATTCTGCTCAATTTCTTCAGCATCAAGGGAGTTATCCTTTGTCTAACATAGGCAAATGAAATCATGCACTTAATTACTACTGTATCAAGGTTCCCATCTTATTTCAGATATGTCATTAACTATAAATTAATCCTGAAGTCACATGATTTAACAATAGACAACAGATACTTTGATCTCCTGCTGCTGCTGCACATTTCACAGCAAGTGAAAACTACTGCAGAAGTAGTCAGGCAAAAAGATACTTCTGTTCTTCTCCCTATCTGTCCTTTGCTCAATCTTGCTATAGACAAAAATTTAAAGGCTACCCAGATAACTGAAGACACAGTTTTGATGAAGCAATCAACATGTTCCTACAACCTCTGCTCTTGCTGGCAGTAAAAACTTTATTCCAGTCTCTGTCATGATAAATTCTCAGCTGTTCCTTTAGGGCAGAATTCCAGATACTTCATGTTGAGGTTTAAGTGAGTAGAAAATGAGCATCTGTAATATTCTGTGAAATATTGTGCAATTCTTAAAATTATTAATTCCAACCCCAAATGCAAGTCCATCTATACTTACAGTCTGTACAGAGAAAACAAACAAACAAACAAAAAGAGCCCTAATACCTAACGACATTAATTAATTAATCTTGATCAAAAATCAAACTATGAACAGAAGTTCACAAAGGGCTGTGAATGGCTGAATGTTTATACACAAGCACAACAACTTAAGGGCTTCAACTGCCATAGGTGTAACTGTGTTTAACCCTAAAAAATTAGACACTTTCCTCCTGTGACTTACATTATTATAACAATGCCCACTAGCGACCCCAGAGTGAAGGATCTGGGTTTTTTTGCAATCTGAATTCCCTTGGCTATGTGGCTTCTAGAAGGTAAAACACAAACTCGGCAAAGGAAAGCTTTTGATTTATTCTGGTTTGTATCAGGGAAAACAAAACAGTAACAACAAAATAAAATAATAATATTAATAATAATAATAAAAAAAAGATAGAAAAAGCAACGCTTTGGTTCAGATTTCTTCTCTAATTTTGTAAATTTACAGCCTGTTCATACTACCTAAATTTTCAGGAAGATTTAAATAGTAAAAATAAAATTTCAGATTACTGAATCACAGTGATGGAGGGAGAACTCATGGTCCAATTCAGGAAAGCATTTAGGAATATGCTTGGTGCTAAAATCAAGAAGAATTCTATTGGTCAAACATCTGTAGAGGCTTACCTGAAGTTTAAGGAGTTTTCAAAGGATTTTGGTATAAGAGCAATCAAAAAAATTAGGGCACCAGGATTCATTGATATATAGTGACAAATTTTACTTGCATGTTATTTGTGTAGCTTACAGCCATGTACCTGCTCATTAAATGCTTTCCAGGCATTCATATACAATACATACCACAATTAGTTCAATGCCATCAGATATGAGATAATATATGTTGATACACATGGATCAAAACAAATATCCCAAGGACCTAACCAAGGTTTCAACATCAGAGGATACTAGACCTTACCAAGCAGCAACTAACTGTTTGCACTCAATGACCTTAAAGGTCTTTTCCAATCTAAATGATTCTATGATCCTATCAGTTATTGGTCCAGAGACAGTCCTATCATTTGTCTCACAGTGGAAATCTTAAGATAGCAAAAGATGGAACTGTAGTAGAAGAACAATTATATAAAGAGAGAGACCTCTTAACTCATCTTGATGTGGACCGATGTAAGGAAAAGGTGTAACATCAGTTCTGATGGATATTGGCATTGCAAACACTAAGCACTGAGTTCAAGCTACTCTGGCAATCTACCTCCTAGTGTTATGGTGAGGCTCTGTTTGCAGGAGGTTACACACGCCCACTCCTTAGAGATAATTCACTTTGGTCACATAAAACCTGATGCATCCAAATAGTCTTTGGTTAAAAATATGAGCAGACTGTTCTGTTTTGAGATTCGTACTGCTGTTTAATTTTCCATTCAGAAAAAAAAAAAAAAAAGGAGAGAATTTAAAAGATCAAACAAAAAAATATTAGTCACTGTGTTATTGTCTCTATGAATTCCAAA
The DNA here is from genome assembly GCA_013401355.1 of Ceyx cyanopectus. Lineage (NCBI taxonomy): Eukaryota > Metazoa > Chordata > Aves > Coraciiformes > Alcedinidae > Ceyx > Ceyx cyanopectus. Next base: position 12,517 of record VYZU01070064.1, read on the forward strand.
GGACATTGGATCAAGCAAACCCTTTGATACATAAAAGAGCCTTATGCAACAGGAGAGACTATGAAGCATTTTTTTGTAATTCGACTGAGAAAAGCAGCACAGAAGATTTTGAACTGTTTGGCCAGAAGAGCTGCTGAAAATTACAAACTACTGTACTAATCTCATGCCTTCATAGAAAATAAAGATAGAATGCTATAATTCTCAAGGTCCTTAGCAATTTCACTAAGTTCTTCCTCATATTATGTCCACACACATTCTGGCTGATTAAGCAATTTTGGTTTTAATATGTAGGTGCTTAACTTCTCAGACAAACTTGCAATGATCTCTGCAGTTCCACTAAATATATTACTTACTGCTGCTGTTGCAAAAAAAACCCAACAAACAAAGAAATCCAACAAAAAAAAACAACAAAAAAACACACAAAAAAAAACCCAACAGAGAAACGTTATACCATATAAAGCAGGAACTAATAACTGATGTGTTTGCAGACATAATCTTAGACGTTTTATTAATTAAAAATCTGGAGATTGTAAAGAAATAGCAATTCCAAAAAATACAGCAAGAGTGGTGTTACAGTGGCATTCCAACACTATCAGTATACAAAAAAAAAGACATAAACACAAGAAAATTGGCAAATAAAATTACAAAGGACCTACATAGAGACCCCAAAATTCTCATAATTCAAAACAATAATTAACCCTGACATCCCAAATCATGTAAAATAAATATGAGCATGTAGCTAAAACATTTGAGAAAGCAGAAAATATTAGTATGGAATAACAATGTTTAGGTGTACAGTAATTAAAAAAAAAAAAAGTGAAAGAGAATGACAAGACCCTAGTTAACTCCTCTGTGTATCTTTCCCTTACAGGACTGCTTTAATCAATGTATTTTCAAGACGATCCTCCACCACCCTGCTTTAGGAATAGTCTCCCCACTTTGTCCTCAAGACTAGAATAAACGTCCGGCTTCCCTCTACACCCAGACACCCCCACTGTCACCAGAAAACCCTTCCAAGGGAGGAGATCGAATGCCAGGGTCTGCCGGGGTAGCATAGCCCCGCGGTGCGGGACATTTCTGTCGGCTGCGGACAGCAGACAGCGGACAGCGGCGGGCCGGGAGCTGTCCCTGGTGCTGCGTACCGCTCGCCGACAGCGTTAGCTTTCCAGGGAGGTTTTGAAGAAGAAAAGAAGAAACAAAAAACCCCAACCTACAATTCAACCAATTGTAAAAAATGCCATGGCGGTCACGTTGGCCATGTAGACCGCATTTTTTACAAATAAATTAAATACAGAGATATGGGTCCTAGAGAAAACTGTTGGACAAGGTTATCTCCCAGCATAGCTACCTGTGCTGTTACAAATAAGTGGTCGTCCATACAGATATCTCCGTGTGCACACACACTGGTTCTTAGGTCTCTGCCTCCCTTCTCGGTTAGTGGTATTGCTGTCTCTCTCAATCTTTAATGAATCATTTTTTGCATGCAGAGACATTAGCTCTGATTATTAAATAAGGAACAGACGGGACTTGCTGAGCATAGCCAAAGTGATTTGTCCCAAGGTCACACAGAAAAGTCTATTGCTGAGCTAAGCCTGGCTGTCTCTGGAAAACAAATACATCCCTGCTTCCATTATCCTTTCCTGGCAAAACAAATCCCCAGTGGTGAACAGCAAGGCTATATCATACACACCACCAAGCCCAGGTATTGCAGTACTCTGGTACACTCCCAAGCCCCACATATATCCTGCATCTGGGGAGGGATCAGTGACTGCTGCCCTCCAGTGCCCCAACCCACTGATGCCCCAGCATACCCTGAAGGAACACCCCACTAGTTGGCTTGCTGACCCCCCAAGAGCCATGCTTGTCCTCCAGCCACCAGCACATAGAGTAAAAGCAGGAGGGAGGAAGAAAGGGAGGGGAGAGTTCCTCCTATATCCACAGGGTTTCTGTGTGCAGGTCAGCACACATAAATCCCCTCTTGCTTCCCACAGCATTACCTTGTGTGTGGCAGCAATTACTTCTTCCTATGGTGGTGGCAAAGTAATCCTTTTGGTGGTAATAATCAAGCCGGGTAGGGGTAGGCACCTCCTATTTTCAGCCAGGGAAGAGATAGCATTCCTCGCACAGACCTTATGGAGCTGAATAATCCTCAAATGCCTCTGCAAAGATCACCAGCAGGTGAGCCTCACACGGTTAGCATTGTCAGTCCTCCACCTATGGGCACATCCTGTTTTCTTCTGATCACAGTCAAATGCTGAGCACCGAGTAATCTACCCCCGCGNTACACAGTAGGCATCCTTTGTTTTGTGGGCAGTCTTGACACCAGCATTGGTTTTTCACTCTCTATAGAAGAGGAAAACATTATTGATAGAAGAGCTGCTGAAAATTACAAACTACTGTACTAATCTCATGCCTTCATAGAAAATAAAGATAGAATGCTATAATTCTCAAGGTCCTTAGCAATTTCACTAAGTTCTTCCTCATATTATGTCCACACACATTCTGGCTGATTAAGCAATTTTGGTTTTAATATGTAGGTGCTTAACTTCTCAGACAAACTTGCAATGATCTCTGCAGTTCCACTAAATATATTACTTACTGCTGCTGTTGCAAAAAAAACCCAACAAACAAAGAAATCCAACAAAAAAAAACAACAAAAAAACACACAAAAAAAAACCCAACAGAGAAACGTTATACCATATAAAGCAGGAACTAATAACTGATGTGTTTGCAGACATAATCTTAGACGTTTTATTAATTAAAAATCTGGAGATTGTAAAGAAATAGCAATTCCAAAAAATACAGCAAGAGTGGTGTTACAGTGGCATTCCAACACTATCAGTATACAAAAAAAAAGACATAAACACAAGAAAATTGGCAAATAAAATTACAAAGGACCTACATAGAGACCCCAAAATTCTCATAATTCAAAACAATAATTAACCCTGACATCCCAAATCATGTAAAATAAATATGAGCATGTAGCTAAAACATTTGAGAAAGCAGAAAATATTAGTATGGAATAACAATGTTTAGGTGTACAGTAATTAAAAAAAAAAAAAGTGAAAGAGAATGACAAGACCCTAGTTAACTCCTCTGTGTATCTTTCCCTTACAGGACTGCTTTAATCAATGTATTTTCAAGACGATCCTCCACCACCCTGCTTTAGGAATAGTCTCCCCACTTTGTCCTCAAGACTAGAATAAACGTCCGGCTTCCCTCTACACCCAGACACCCCCACTGTCACCAGNTTATACCATATAAAGCAGGAACTAATAACTGATGTGTTTGCAGACATAATCTTAGACGTTTTATTAATTAAAAATCTGGAGATTGTAAAGAAATAGCAATTCCAAAAAATACAGCAAGAGTGGTGTTACAGTGGCATTCCAACACTATCAGTATACAAAAAAAAAGACATAAACACAAGAAAATTGGCAAATAAAATTACAAAGGACCTACATAGAGACCCCAAAATTCTCATAATTCAAAACAATAATTAACCCTGACATCCCAAATCATGTAAAATAAATATGAGCATGTAGCTAAAACATTTGAGAAAGCAGAAAATATTAGTATGGAATAACAATGTTTAGGTGTACAGTAATTAAAAAAAAAAAAAGTGAAAGAGAATGACAAGACCCTAGTTAACTCCTCTGTGTATCTTTCCCTTACAGGACTGCTTTAATCAATGTATTTTCAAGACGATCCTCCACCACCCTGCTTTAGGAATAGTCTCCCCACTTTGTCCTCAAGACTAGAATAAACGTCCGGCTTCCCTCTACACCCAGACACCCCCACTGTCACCAGAAAACCCTTCCAAGGGAGGAGATCGAATGCCAGGGTCTGCCGGGGTAGCATAGCCCCGCGGTGCGGGACATTTCTGTCGGCTGCGGACAGCAGACAGCGGACAGCGGCGGGCCGGGAGCTGTCCCTGGTGCTGCGTACCGCTCGCCGACAGCGTTAGCTTTCCAGGGAGGTTTTGAAGAAGAAAAGAAGAAACAAAAAACCCCAACCTACAATTCAACCAATTGTAAAAAATGCCATGGCGGTCACGTTGGCCATGTAGACCGCATTTTTTACAAATAAATTAAATACAGAGATATGGGTCCTAGAGAAAACTGTTGGACAAGGTTATCTCCCAGCATAGCTACCTGTGCTGTTACAAATAAGTGGTCGTCCATACAGATATCTCCGTGTGCACACACACTGGTTCTTAGGTCTCTGCCTCCCTTCTCGGTTAGTGGTATTGCTGTCTCTCTCAATCTTTAATGAATCATTTTTTGCATGCAGAGACATTAGCTCTGATTATTAAATAAGGAACAGACGGGACTTGCTGAGCATAGCCAAAGTGATTTGTCCCAAGGTCACACAGAAAAGTCTATTGCTGAGCTAAGCCTGGCTGTCTCTGGAAAACAAATACATCCCTGCTTCCATTATCCTTTCCTGGCAAAACAAATCCCCAGTGGTGAACAGCAAGGCTATATCATACACACCACCAAGCCCAGGTATTGCAGTACTCTGGTACACTCCCAAGCCCCACATATATCCTGCATCTGGGGAGGGATCAGTGACTGCTGCCCTCCAGTGCCCCAACCCACTGATGCCCCAGCATACCCTGAAGGAACACCCCACTAGTTGGCTTGCTGACCCCCCAAGAGCCATGCTTGTCCTCCAGCCACCAGCACATAGAGTAAAAGCAGGAGGGAGGAAGAAAGGGAGGGGAGAGTTCCTCCTATATCCACAGGGTTTCTGTGTGCAGGTCAGCACACATAAATCCCCTCTTGCTTCCCACAGCATTACCTTGTGTGTGGCAGCAATTACTTCTTCCTATGGTGGTGGCAAAGTAATCCTTTTGGTGGTAATAATCAAGCCGGGTAGGGGTAGGCACCTCCTATTTTCAGCCAGGGAAGAGATAGCATTCCTCGCACAGACCTTATGGAGCTGAATAATCCTCAAATGCCTCTGCAAAGATCACCAGCAGGTGAGCCTCACACGGTTAGCATTGTCAGTCCTCCACCTATGGGCACATCCTGTTTTCTTCTGATCACAGTCAAATGCTGAGCACCGAGTAATCTACCCCCGCGAATGCATTCACATACACACACGCCTTGCAACACGCTGTTCTCTCAGCATCGCCCAAATCTCATTTGCAAGAGGCGTGAATGGTCCCTGTATTTAAGGGGGGAGGGCGGGGGTGAAGTCGTAAGGGGGATGAATAAATAAACGATGAAACAACAGATTCTTCCCTGCCTTCTACCACCACAGCCTTGGCTTTACTAAATACTTGCTGCAGCTTCACCCACCTGCCTAAATACCTCCGCCTCTCCTCACATATGCACGGCACCCACATCTCTGCATTTATAAGGGCTAGCCCTCCATTCTGCCCTGAGAGGAAGTGTCTCCAGATGGTTGCCAAGTACCACTATAAACCGACACCTCCCTCCCGCACTACCTCCAGCAAGGCAATCGGTTGAGAACAGCATCCTTCTAATGATAAATAAATAGATAGATAGATAGATAGATAGATAGAATAGCAGCGCTATAGCTGCTTCGGTGAGCATCTGTTTCAAAACGAGTCGCGACGAGTTTAGCCCCGAGGTCCTGCTTACATTTTGCGAACCGTCTCGGCCAAAGTTTTCCCGTCCCCCGGGGGCCACTCTGCAAAGCGTCCCGCACCTGCTGGTCCGGGTTTGGGGACCGAGGGTCCTTTGCACCCGGAGAGCACTGGGCTTCAGCACAACTTTTTAGTGCCACCAAGTGGCATAGATCCCTCTAGGAAATCAGGCAGCCTGCCAGCCCTGGTCTCTGCCTGCCAGCCCTGGCAAGAGGAGAGACGGGGATACAAAAGCAGCGACCACCGACCCTACACACATATAGAGGCACGGATATCAAGCAGAAAGGAGGGACTGTTTGCTAACGGAAAGACAGGTTACCCTCTCCAGCTCTCGCCCTTTCCTTTGGCGGCAGGGAGAAAGCACCAGACACGGCGAGATAAGCGATGCCCCTGCCAAGGGCAGCTTATGCTAACAGCTCCGCCGGCGGGATGTGCCCCTGATGATCTCCGCGGTCTGTCCCTGACCTGCGCCGGTCCCCGCTCCTATCCACGGCAGGTGCCAACAATAACCGTCCCCGCTTTCCGTTGAATTCACTCCCCTCTCACCCCCCCCGGATCTCCCTGGACCCACAGGCGCTGCAGTTCACTGCCAGCCCCCTGGATCCTCAGCCAGAATCCCTGGACCATTTCTATAGACCCCCTGGGCAGGCTTCTTATGTGCCTAACTTCTGCCCCCAAGCTCGGTTCCCCCTAGCCCTTCTACTTCCCCATCCTCCCACAAACCCCACAGCACCTCTCTCTCCTGCTCCCCACATATCTACCTTTATTCAGTTAACCCTTCTCTCTCGAAGCTAGCCGAGGCTCTACCTTCTTCTCCGCCATCCCCGCATCTTCCCAAAGCTTCCCCCCTCCCTCTCTCCTCCCTGTCGCAGCTCAACCCTACACACCCAGGATCCTGTTCTCATTCACACTCAGCCGTCCCGCTCCTCTCCCGCCGCCTGCACTGCTCCGCTCTCTCCTTTGCCCGAGATGGGCAGAGATCCCTGTCAACGGGCTGGGCACGACGGATCTGATCATGAAGAGGGGTGGGGATGGGGGGTTTGGAGAGTGGGTATGCGTGTGCAGGTGGGAGGAGCCCTAGGCAGCCTAAGCCCTGACAAACTCAACACTTCTCCACACTCTTATTGAAGCAGCAGCAACAACAAATAAGGAACCATCGTTACACACCAAACAGACAACATGTCTTTATTCAGAGCTATTCTTAGTAAATAAATACATTAAGTAAAACAAAATAAATAAATAATAAAGCAAAATGTCATTTAAGTAATAGCTGATTTGGCATTTAAAAGGTTTCTGGGTCCAACCATTTACCAGGCTGTGTTTGCAGGGGAGGATTAGCTCCTGCATCCATTTTCGAGAATTAACTGCCCTTCTCTGCTGCTGTTCTACAGCTTGGCACTTCCCTGCTCATTCCCCCCTCTTTGGGTTACTGCTTAAAATACTATCTTTTTTTTTTTTTTTTTTTTTTTTTTTTTCTTTTTTTTTTTTTCTTTTAAACAACTACTGGATGATCCAAATCCTGGCCACTATTTGATGTGGCTCCCTGAGTGTGACTACTTTGCCATATCTGGCTTGCATCGTGTCCTTCTCCATACCTCTGCCCATCTGAGGTAATCATAAAGATGTTAGGGAACGGAGGAAGAGGAACAGTCATGCTATGGCTCCATCCATGCTCCCTCTGATCCCCTTACCTGCTGCCTCTCTTCCACCAGATTACCGGCTTGACTGTTCTTTTTGTCACAAAGTGTGAAAGAGAGAGATCCTGCATGACCTTGCCTGATCTCTTCCACCTTCCCATTCTCAGTCCCAGCTGGAGTCTTTCTGGGAGCCCATTATCTGGTACCTGCTTCACATCCTTAACCAGCTCTCCTGGCCCCTGAAGTCCTGGCAGAGGCCAGTCCTTAAAGCAGAAGGCACTGTGACTATTTGTGTGGCTCTAACTGTTCATTCACTCTACTCATCTCCAAGTTCTTCTCTGTGCTAGTGTTTGAAGGGATGGAGATAGGATCATAGAATCATAGGTAGGTTACATAAGAGGGGAGGTCTCACTAGTTACCAACATCTTCCCTATTCATGTTGCTGCTCTGGTGGAGTGATCAGTAAGGAACATCCTTTCTCTTCTTTCTCACATCCTCTCTCCTCTCAGACATTGTCTTCCCCATTAACCATGAGCTGTGAAATTACTAGAAGATCGGGAGGTTGGAGACAGAGTAAAAGAGGGGACACATATTTGTAGACAAAGTGCAGATTGGAAGGAGGGATGTGTCTATAGAAGGGAAAGGTGAAACCAAAGGCAAAGTGATATTGGGCTCTGGAAGAAAATAATGTCAGAGGGATCTGAAGAGATAGAGATGAAGTGCTATTGCTTTACTGGGCTGTCACAGAAGCATTCTGGCTTCCCCAGGGACTGTGCATGTGAAGAGGAAGTCAGAAAGAAGCCACCTCTCACTGGCAACAGAGACACCCACCTGGCTGGCAGGATGGTGGGGGGCCTACAACAGATGAGGGAGACAATCCCCACAGAAGCAGGACAGAGTTGCATGGATGCAGCCATGGTGGATACAAAGCAGCGCCTACACAGTTATCTCCAAGGACTGCCCATGAATCAGAGTACAGAGCCAGAGTTCACTGTACCAGATGTTTGAAGCATCTGTATCAAAGATTAAAGGAAGCAAACAGAGTGGATGGGAGTGGCCGTGGCACTAACATTCCTAAGGCTTCTCACTGACCTTTTAAACAGGGTCCCATTAAATGCAGATATATAAAAGGCCCTTTTTCCTTTGCTCTTTCGCCCCCTTTATCCCCTCCTCCCCTCCTATCATTTTCAACCATTTTACAGAACCCATAAAATTAGTTATTGGTTCTCCATTGACAGTAGTAGATTTACTTTTTCCCCTACCACAAAATACCCCCTCCTATTTTGATACTATTTAAAAAGTAAATAAAATGAAAGATTCTTGTACCTGATTGCAACAGAAGCACCAAATAAATTAGCAGGTGAATAAGGAGACATAATTGCTACATTTTATAAGCCTACTATTGGAAACACTCATTACTTCTGTAGTAGTAGCACCTATAGATACTAACACACTGGGCAAGGTTGATCATGTTCTGAATCTGTGTACTCTGAGAAGCTTGTGCATAAAGGAAATTGCAGAGGCAAAAAGAGTATAAATAAGTCCTTAGGTATAATTAGTATCTTTAAAGAGCATACTAACTACGCTGTCACTTTAAGGCTGAAATAATGAGGCTAAGGGTATTTTAATTTGGATTTTCCTCAGTTAAAGAGTGAATAAATCTTGTGGGACACAGGCAGCACAATCAGGCAGATTGTGGACAAGAAGGTGATGTTAAATTGACCAGGATGAGCCAAATACCTGCTTTCTTACAAAGTAAACTCTAAGAGAAGGTAAAAAAAAAAAAAAGTGTTTTTATTCATATCTACATATATATATATAAACAACAATATTTACTCCCTACTAGGGAGTATTACTACCATAATAGTTGGTATTGTCCTTTGAACCTTGAGAAATGCAAAGGTCTGATTTTATATGTCTATTTTGTAGAGTTTTAGATATAAACTTCATATTCTCTTCTGAGTGAATACAAGGAAATAGTCTTTTGTAGGATGCAATTCACTTCATCTATCTTAAACATTTTGTTTAGGTTGACAAAGAAAGAGGTACTAAGATGTGCCCACTTCTCTTTATAGATTCCAAAGCATACTTATTCTTCATAGGGATGACTATAATATACCAGTGTGCTTTTAAGGAATCTATGACTAATTTTGGCTCTTGGTTGTACATAGGTGTACAAGGAGGCACTGGAATGCCCAACACTTTCAAGACTATTCTAATTCTGTGCAAAGAAATGCCCCAGATCTTAGTAGCTGGGAAAAATCAGAACTCCTAGATTGAAGCTAGCTGTGAAATTACATCAACATTATGCAGTCCCTGGGTAATGATGTTAGATTTAGAATCTATAACTGCAGGTGTCTATAAGCTCTGGTTTGGCCTGGCCCTTATTTTCAGCCCTGGAACATGAGAGAGGAAGACAGATACAAATCTCTGAAGAGGATGCTTGCAAGAAGAGTGTAAAAAAACTCATACACATCTATGGAGATTTATGTTAGTAATAGGGTGCATCAGATGTGACTAAATGTTCGTGGAATACAGATGCCCTCAGATTTGTCCACAAAAAATAAATAAATTATGAGTAAGCAGAACTTTTGCAGCATTACAATGTTGATTCATATTAATAGTATTCAGGGTCAGCAAGCCCAGCTGAGGAAATTCTACTTAAGTTTTAACTTTAGGAATAAAGGTATTATTCCTATTATTCAAGGTCACAATGATGTTATTTCAACAGTTATAGGTATTTTGAATTTTGTAAAACTAAGAAAAAATTACATTTATATGATTTCTTCTTGTTTCCCCTGTTATGTCTAATATCTTTAAGTTAAGGATTTTATGTCCAGCTACCTTCTCCTACACAATTCCTATCATTTCTTTTCACCAAAGAATACCAGTGCACTCCACAAAACTCAGATTCAAAACTGATGTGCAGAGTGCCTTAGTTAAATGAAAAATCATGTACATATTGAAGAGCCAACCTAGGTTATAGACAAGACCTCTCTATTGAAATTCCTAAAAATGTACATGACTTTACACATCAATCAATCAATCAATCAATCAATCAATCAAACAAACAAACAAACGAACAAACAAATAAATGGATAAATAAAATTCAATGACACTAAGCTCCTTAGGAACTCCGTAAGCTCGTCCTTATTCTGTGCTGGGGAAAGTTGTTTAATGCTCTCATATAATTATAAATCTGATGCTGGTGTTCCTATTTCTACTCAGATTGCTCTGATCTGAGGGGGAGTGCTGCTAATGGAGGCTGGAAGAATGAAACCTTCAATTATGCTGCTGTGTGATACACTATCTTCTCACTGCAGTGAAAGTATTGACTGGGTGAAACTGAACTAGAGGGTTCCTTTTGGGATTTGAACTCATCCCTGCTTACATCTTGACCCCAGATTAGAATTTTTGATGAACAGCGAGGAGGTGACTAGGACAGGATTGTTTATGTTCTGAAGTGCCCTAACCTACCCAAAGTGAGATCAGATCTGTGCCACCATGATTTATTCATGTGAACACAAGGCAGAGAAGTCCCTGGCTGTGAAATGGATTCTTCCATGGAACTTTCATTCATTCCAGGATTAAGACCTTATTCCAATAAGAAATATTCCTATGAGAGTTATAAAACCTTCTCACAAATCCATTTCATTTCAATTGTGAAGAACTGCCCTTTGGTTGGTGAGCCACACTCAGGACTACCCTGAATGGAAATAAACAGAATAGTGTATAAACACAATTGATTTCACCTGAATAGAACTCTGTCCTCCAAAGGAAAGTGGCAAAATGTCACGGCAATGCTACACACTAGTTACTCTACCGGTGTATTTCAGCTGATAGACTGCTATTTCTAGCTATTTTGGACAGATAATTTCTCCTGCTGCTATTGTGATCTTATTCTCGGTCCCTCCATGAACAAAGAATATCGGCAAAAGAATGGGAAACACAGAACAAGCTTCCTTCTGAAGTAACACAGGACTCAGATCAGCATGTGGCTTGCTGACAGCCAACCTACCAAGGAAGGTGACTTGAAAACAGCTCTGTCTCCTTTTTTTTTTTTGTAGCTCTTCCTGTGCAAAACACTAGCTGAGAAGAGAACCTGTAAAAACAGTAGAGGTCATAGGTATTAAATAATTTCAATCTTTCTCACATTCCTGTAGGACATAATAAATAAATAAATACATTAAAATATAACTAAGAAACTAGAACTAAGAAATTAGAGCTAACTAACCAAAAGGTGTTGGTTTTGATATATTGCTTTAAATTATAAATCTGTTATTGCTTTCCTAGTTAAACAATTACTATAGCTACCATAGGAACACTAAGTGGAAAAAAATCTTTGTATTTGGAATATGGTTACTTTTAGAGACCTAATAAAGAGAATGGAGATTGTTCACAATTTCAGCTTCTGTTAAGTTTTTGCATGGCTTTCCAAAGAATCAGGTGCATATAATTTTTTTTTAATTGGCATGACATATCATATTTTTATTGGCATGACTTCAAGTAGTGAGCAAATTCCTGAGTTTGTGGTNAAAGCGAGAGAAAAAAAAAAAAAAAAAAAAAAAAAAACCCAAACCCGCCCCCCCCCCCCCAAAAAAAAAAAAACCCCAACCAACAAACAATGAAAATAAAAGCAGCTTGGTTGTTGGATGATATATAACATAATGTCTAAGGCTTCCTTATTAAGACAAAAATACAAAACCACAGTTGAACAGTCATGTTCTGTTTTTACTTTGGGCTTCCCCGGTACCTCTTCCGGCTTTTTCATTCAAAGTCAAAACAGTTGTGCCATGGTAGTGTGCTGGCTGAATAATCTCATTGCTGATGATTCAAGATAATTTACAGTAATGTGCAAGCATTAACCGCTTAGGTATTGAGAGTGAGTACACAATGGAACTCACCTTATCAGACACAGACTACTGTAATGTGATATCCTCCTCTGGTCATCTATACTGCCTTCATAATCAATGGAGAGGAATTGGTACTTGGG
>VYZU01070067.1:0-12664 GCA_013401355.1 Ceyx cyanopectus
TTTTATTTCCTTTTTTTTTTTTAGTCTGGTTTTGTTGAAATAGAAGGAAAATAACTCTTTCTAGCCAATAATTTTGATTCCATTATATTTGAAGTGCAGCTTCCTTAACTTCCATGAGTATGGCAGTGAGAAATGTCAGTTCACTCCAGACAATGAAAAGAGGCTTCAGATCCTGTAATGAAGTATCAACACTTATGCTAGCTCTTTCACTTTTCTTATTAGCCAAATCAATAATCATTTTAAATCCATCATCATGCAATAGATTATTCTTAGTGAGTTCATTTAAATGAGAACCTACAAGAAGTGTCTCTTGGAAGTTTCAAGCTGAAGAAAACTTCCAGAAAGATGAAAAATCAAGGGAACTGCCCATACATCATTCAGATGAATGACTGGTTCAGAATACTCAGAAGAATTATGTCAAAAAGATCCTATACCCTCTAAGTTTTCACATAAACTCCTTCCTCGTGTCACAATTTTTAAATGGTATATTAAGGCTTCCAGTTTGATGATTTAGCATTTCAGCCTCTAATATGCTGATAGATTCAGTTCTGCTTTCTAAGTAACCTTGTAACTGCAGCCCTGTAATAACTGTAACTATAATAAGGCCTCTTTTGCTTGGAGTACTGACGGTCATTTAGATTAGTCCAATTGACTGGTTAATATCATCCCCTCATTATGCTTTCTGAAATGCTTTGAGCTGTGGATAATTGGTTCTCATTCTGGAAAAGAATGAAAGTTTTTTTCATAACTTACTGGTTTGCTAGTAGAGGCTGTATTTTATTTAAATATCTATGGGAGTGCCTAACAAATACATCAAAGGACACAGAATGGTGGTGCTGCTGGTTTAATCATGTTTTTTAAGGATTTATTACAACTTAAATAGGACCATCTGTCAGAGCTACTTCCATGGGCAAAACCAAAACCAAAACTTGGGTTGGAAAACAATATAAAAAAAACCTAACCCAAACTGTGCTTTTTCTACAAACACAAAAGTAAAAATATATTTAATTTCTGCCAAATCTTCTCTCAGAGAAAGTCTTAGAGATATTTGAATTAAGTATTTTTTCTTTCTTTCTTTGCATTTGAATATAAACCAAATTTTATAGGCACCACATCCAGACCTGTCTGCTTTGTATTTTTTGGTTTCACACAAATTCTACCCAACTCCTAAGGTTGCATGTGTTTAATCACTAGTAACTGACCACTGATGAGTTTTTTTAAAGACTCTGGGGCTTGGGTGTCACTGTCAAGTCCTCGACTACCATCCCCTCTCTGTATTGCTGTATGCTAAATTTTTGTTCTGGGATCAAGAACATTCTGCACAGAAAAATCACTTGTTAATACACTATAGCATAGAGCCATAGAATGATTGTGGTTGGAAGGGACATCTGGAGGGCATCTGAACCAACTTGTGTGCTCAAGAAGACTCACCTACCACAGATAACCACACACCTACAATACATTACACACTTAAAAGATACATATAAACCCTTTTTAACAATAAGCCACAAAATTCAAAGCTAAAGCTGAACCCAGTTTATACTGCTATGGTATGTCCATATTGTTCTTGGTAGCCATGCTTCAGTTAAGGGTTGGATTTCCTCAAGGCAAACAGTGTGAGCCAGGTACAATCATGATGCAGGCCTTTGCCCTGGCTCACATCAGCTCTGTGTGTAACCATCTATCAGAGAATAAAGTTGACCTTCTTCAGTTTTCTTTAATAGAATTACATGAACTTATAGACATTTCATTTAAGGAATATAATGTCCAGTTAGTTATCTGTACCAGTAAATGTCTCAGGTCTTCAACAACAGCACTTGACTTTCTTATTCCACTGAGATTATTTATGATGCTGTCATTACTTCTGGAGCCACCCCATCCTGTCTGCAAGTGAACTGCCATTTACAAAGTAAAATAACTGTTCGCTGATAAAAACATTAATGTGAAAAGCAGTTGATAGATCACTAATTGTGTATTCTGCGTGCAAGTAGAAGGCACCATAGGCTTTGTCAGAAAACATCTACACACAAGTCATGTGAACAGAATGCTGTTTGGAGCTGAAAGGCTGTACATATCTCTATAAAACATTTTTTCTAGAGGCCTGTGATTATGTGCACAGAAAAAACTGCCACATTGTATAATGGAGGTTCCTTGGGTTTGCAGGTCACATCATGAATACTGAGACAGGCTGCAACAAGAATGATTTTTCAGTCTTGGTCCTGACCAGTGACAGATAGAAGTATCAGTGACAGGTATGCACTGATCTGCATTGTAATATGTGCCATACATCAGGTTTTATATTCCTGGCTAGGCAACAGAGACCATCACTGGCTCCTCATTTTGGCTCTAAGCTCTTTGAGGGTCTCCACATAAAAATGGTTTTACGGCCTAATCTCAAGATGACAAACTCACGAGGCTCACTAAGATAGCTGCATACAGTTTATTATTTAACTGAGAGCACCCTCTTCTAGACTGGATCTAGGCACTGGTTCCTCTTTTGTCTATGTAATTAAAACCAACAGACACAGTAGTCCACTTCTCATTAGAAAGGACAATCTATGACATAGTAGAGGTACATGCTTTATGATAACACACCACAGCTAGGACTTGGGCAAGCATGTGGGCCTGAAATATCCACAAGAACTGCTCTTTTATAGTCTCAAGCATCTTTTCCATTTCTTAGGATAAACATTCTCTCCTCCTTCTTCCCTCCTACTACCCTATGAGCCCATTTCTTCTCTACCAGTCTGGAAATCCTCTTCTACTAGTCAGTCCCTAAGCAGTCAAGCAGATGTCAGCTTAGGTGCCAGAAGCAGGATGAACAAATCACCAAACAAGTCTGCATTCCACTTTTTGTCTTACAGAGGCATGGTATAGAAGGCAGGATTTAAGTTATGATTGAGCACATGTAGTTCTACATACTTTGAAAATCAAGTATATTTGCAGTGAACAAACATATATATATATATGTATATATATACTGACTTCATTATACATTTTTTCTGCCCAGAAGATCTGAAGAATGTCCCACTTCAATGAAAGGAATTTCTTAATAACGGAGAAAATAAATGAATATAGGTGTTTTAAGTCTGACACACCTCTAATTTATCTTCACATTACCTCTTTTCTTCTTTCACGATAGGGTTCTACTATACCTACTAAATATTCATATGCAAATCCATGGCAAAATATCAGTGTCACAGTATAACTTATACTTACTAATGCATTTATAAGGGCAGGCAGTACCCTGGGGATGACCTGTGACCTTTCACTAAAAGAATGACAACTAACTCTAATAGGTTTTTATACCCAGCTGATTTAAACATGTCATTACAAAAAAGATTTGGGCAGTTGTTAAAAATTTCTTAACATATTCATGAAATATAATGAATGATTTATTATTCCACTTAAACAAAAAAAAAGAAAAGGTTACCCTATTCTCACATGATGCCTGGATCCTTTTGATGTTGTATAAAACACATCTGCCCGGTTTTGCTTGATAGAAACCAATTTAACAGGTAAGGAATGGCTTTTCTACTCAATCTTGAATTTAATTTTCAAGCTTCCATTTCTTTTATGTGTCCTTAGATCAGGTACAAATAGTGAAAGATTTTTGAAGTTGCAGGGTTCTTTCTTTGGTAATCAATGGTGTCTCACAATGACAGGTGGCTAATGTGTCTCTTCATGGCAAGCTGCACAGAAAATCATCTCACTGTAAATCTCTCATATCCCAACATAATCAGGTGAATGCACTGACAATTATTGCATTCAACTTTATTCACATATCTTTTCATTGGCCATACAGCTCAGTCTCAGTGTTTAATGTGTAGTTAATGGTGACTTTATTTTTTCTTAACAAGAAGGCAACAGAAAGTAAGGATTTAATTTTTTTTTCTCAGTTATGTTTTTCATTTATGGCCAGTTGCATTAAAACTCTCCGGGGTTTCTTTCATATAACTGTCATAGATTAAGTATGTAAATATTTAAACACCCTTCTTTTGTAGGAGCTATGCTGTAGCCAAATTGCCTTGCAATGGGAAATTTCTATAAATAAACATAATTAAGTTACAAAGCCATGAACAATGAAGCATTAATTAATATTAAATAAAGATGACCTATTTAACAAGATGTTTATTTTGTGCCTGTTTCAGAAAGACTCACATTCTTTGTCAGATCCCAGCCTGCAGAATGGGAAGGATACTAATGAAATTAAGAATATAAGAGAATCATAGAAAGGTTTGAATTGGAAGGAACCTTAAAGGTCATCTAGTTCCAACACCCATGTAATGGGCAGAGACACCTTCTACTAGACCAGGTTGCTCAAAACCCCAACATGGGTTCTCTCTGCAGAAACAACTAAAGCAATTTTATAACTAAAGTCTTGTGAGAGTAATACCTTCTTTGGAATGATTATGATGTATGGCAGAAGAGCAGATAGCTGTATGCTAGATGAATCTATTTCTGTTTGCTAAATCCATCTCTTGCAGAGAATGCTTGTTGCTGTCTCANCAGTCTGGAAATCCTCTTCTACTAGTCAGTCCCTAAGCAGTCAAGCAGATGTCAGCTTAGGTGCCAGAAGCAGGATGAACAAATCACCAAACAAGTCTGCATTCCACTTTTTGTCTTACAGAGGCATGGTATAGAAGGCAGGATTTAAGTTATGATTGAGCACATGTAGTTCTACATACTTTGAAAATCAAGTATATTTGCAGTGAGCAAACATATATATATATATGTATATATATACTGACTTCATTATACATTTTTTCTGCCCAGAAGATCTGAAGAATGTCCCACTTCAATGAAAGGAATTTCTTAATAACGGAGAAAATAAATGAATATAGGTGTTTTAAGTCTGACACACCTCTAATTTATCTTCACATTACCTCTTTTCTTCTTTCACGATAGGGTTCTACTATACCTACTAAATATTCATATGCAAATCCATGGCAAAATATCAGTGTCACAGTATAACTTATACTTACTAATGCATTTATAAGGGCAGGCAGTACCCTGGGGATGACCTGTGACCTTTCACTAAAAGAATGACAACTAACTCTAATAGGTTTTTATACCCAGCTGATTTAAACATGTCATTACAAAAAAGATTTGGGCAGTTGTTAAAAATTTCTTAACATATTCATGAAATATAATGAATGATTTATTATTCCACTTAAACAAAAAAAAAGAAAAGGTTACCCTATTCTCACATGATGCCTGGATCCTTTTGATGTTGTATAAAACACATCTGCCCGGTTTTGCTTGATAGAAACCAATTTAACAGGTAAGGAATGGCTTTTCTACTCAATCTTGAATTTAATTTTCAAGCTTCCATTTCTTTTATGTGTCCTTAGATCAGGTACAAATAGTGAAAGATTTTTGAAGTTGCAGGGTTCTTTCTTTGGTAATCAATGGTGTCTCACAATGACAGGTGGCTAATGTGTCTCTTCATGGCAAGCTGCACAGAAAATCATCTCACTGTAAATCTCTCATATCCCAACATAATCAGGTGAATGCACTGACAATTATTGCATTCAACTTTATTCACATATCTTTTCATTGGCCATACAGCTCAGTCTCAGTGTTTAATGTGTAGTTAATGGTGACTTTATTTTTTCTTAACAAGAAGGCAACAGAAAGTAAGGATTTAATTTTTTTTTCTCAGTTATGTTTTTCATTTATGGCCAGTTGCATTAAAACTCTCCGGGGTTTCTTTCATATAACTGTCATAGATTAAGTATGTAAATATTTAAACACCCTTCTTTTGTAGGAGCTATGCTGTAGCCAAATTGCCTTGCAATGGGAAATTTCTATAAATAAACATAATTAAGTTACAAAGCCATGAACAATGAAGCATTAATTAATATTAAATAAAGATGACCTATTTAACAAGATGTTTATTTTGTGCCTGTTTCAGAAAGACTCACATTCTTTGTCAGATCCCAGCCTGCAGAATGGGAAGGATACTAATGAAATTAAGAATATAAGAGAATCATAGAAAGGTTTGAATTGGAAGGAACCTTAAAGGTCATCTAGTTCCAACACCCATGTAATGGGCAGAGACACCTTCTACTAGACCAGGTTGCTCAAAACCCCAACATGGGTTCTCTCTGCAGAAACAACTAAAGCAATTTTATAACTAAAGTCTTGTGAGAGTAATACCTTCTTTGGAATGATTATGATGTATGGCAGAAGAGCAGATAGCTGTATGCTAGATGAATCTATTTCTGTTTGCTAAATCCATCTCTTGCAGAGAATGCTTGTTGCTGTCTCACTCTGATCAGTACAGGTAACCAAAGAAATTGGGAGGGACAAGAAGAAAGAGTTACAGTTTAACTACTCACCTGGAGGAATAGACAAATGCATCTGGATGATTTATAACAAACATGGTCCCTTACACTACAGACTTTCTTCTGGTAGAGACAGAATTTGATATCTCAGCATGATGACAAGGATCCTGCAACAGGACACAAAACATTAAATAGTATTTACCCAACATGCAACGTGAAGTAAGTTGAAGAGCCAACATTCGTTATGCTACACAAAAGTACTAAGAAGACTGTAGCTTAATACCAGATGTACTTTGTGTGTTTCTTGTTCACAGATCTTGATACCAAGTTTTCTAAGAAGCAAGTGAACACAGAAAACAAAATCCTATGGAAAACTAGGAAGAACTGAATGACTTATTGGGCACTTTTGAATAGTTTTCTTCACTCCTCTAACAATCTTAAACTGATGCATACGTAAGCATTGGAGAACTTACTGGGTTGATTCTTTTTCCTTACCTTCCTCTTCTAGGTTCTTCCAACTCCTAACAATCTATGATTCTTTGATTCTATGAATACACTTAGGAATACAAGAATTGCAAGATTGCTAGGACAACTGGAAAGACGCTGAGTAATCAAAGAAAGTTTCAAGACATAAAATCACACAGAAAAAAAGATCACCAAGGCACAGAACCCAGCATTCCTTTTCCCTCATTCACTCAGGCCATAACATAAGGCTCCCCAAGGTCCCTGGTCTCACCACTCCCAAGACTCATTTATTGTTTTATCTTTATGTTGGTCTGACAGGGAATAAAACAGGGAATGAAATGTGTCTCTCCAGTGTGATTCCCCATCTTGGGACATCAAAAGCAGTATTTAGTGTAAGGGTTAAGGAGCTGATGAGGTCATAGGTAGAAGGAGCAGCTTTATGAGCTACACTGAAGCTAAAACTGAGTTTCTATGTGTCAGCAACTGTGTACCAACAGAATTGCTTGGCTGAACATTGCTGCACCCACGTGTCAGAAACAGTGCACCAAATTACACCTAAAAGTGCTTGCCTCAGGGGAAAAACATCTGGACCCAAGGGAAAAACCTCTGGACTCAAGAGAAAAACATCTCCAAGTCCCTGTTTTCCTACAGAGAGCTGTCTCTTTCCTAAAGGATGAGTCCCTGTTTTTCTACATAGAGCTGCCACCTACCCCTGCACATGTGCCCAGACCCAGGGCTTGGAGGAGTGAGGGGTTTAGAGACCCCTGAAGACCACCTGTGACCCCCCCTCAAGACAGTACTGGGCATGCATACCACCTCCAGGTGGTAGGTGTGGTTAAGCTAAAGAACTCATGAATATTCACCAAGACCATCTACTAAAAGAGCAGGACTCACCAGTACCAGCTGGAATGTTCCCCACCATTGAGGACTGGGACTGTTGGGATGCTGCAGGTCCGTGGTGGGAGCCTTCACACCGACCCTTTCCTTCCTCTTTCCTCTCTCTTTGCCGTGTGTCTGTTGCTGTTGGGCAAAGAAATCTCCTCAGCACTTGACTCAGTTTTGAGTCTTAATTCTGTTCCCAAGAATACAGTTTCAAACCATGCCCTGGACTGTGATGGTCTCATGAGTCTATGTCATCTGTTACATACAACATGGATGTTTCCAACTACACACAGAGAGTGCCAAGTAACTGCTCCCAAGTCAATATCTCAGTCAACTAAACTTCTCATTACTCCTGGGTTTATGAGGACCCTGGTGTGCTGCATGCATCAGATTTGTCCTAATGGTTACACTTTTTTACTGCAAACATAGTAATTTTTCAATCTGTAAGCCTGAAAAATAACTTTGATATTTCTAAAATTTCTGGAAATTTTATATTCTGTCTCCGTTCCTTTTTTTTTTTTTTATTCATGTCTCAGAGGCAAAGTTTTTTCATTCTAGAAAAACTAATTATCCAAACAGGGTGGAATTGGATTTTCTTCCTTTGATTCTTTCACCTCTTATCTTGACATTTAGTTCAGAAATATGTCATAAAAGCTAAAAAAGGACATTGAGGTAAGAATATGTAAAGTCTTTCAAAGCTCCTCAGATCTCCAATTGTAAATGCATTGTTGACTTGGGTAACTCAGTTAATGTGTGTGCCTGCACTTTCCTTCACTGTAGATAAAAGTTATAAGCTTATCTGTATTGTGAAACTGCTTTGTGTGAAGACTTCCAATACCTGATTATAAATTGCTTTCTGGGAGCCTCATAAAAAGGGTGGATCTTAGAGCTAGTGCCAGAAAGTATTATTATCATTAATAACAATGAGGTGTGCTATGATGTTAAAGCAGTAATTTTTTCCCCTCTTGTTGGATTGAGAAACCTTTCTGTATTCTTTGTGTAATCAGAGATATAGAAAGCATTTTGGGATCTTTCAGGATGAAAGGGACAAATAAAAAATGTGACATGAATCATCACAGTGTTAATCACAGCATTAAATATTTAGAACATTTATAATTGAGTGAGGAGAAAAAAATAATTACTTTGTACTACACTTCAAGCTCAGATTTTCTGCATGTTGTGAACAGCATCAGAAGCTGAGCAGGCGAAGCCAGCAGAGGTATTCTAAGAGCTCTGACTTTCTCTTCATTGATTACTGCCCTGACAATGTCATCAGACACTTGGTGATTTACAACATACTGGTAATAAAACAGAGGTTTGTTAATAGAGAGATAGTGAGCATTTTTTTTTTCATGTTCATCCCTACATTTCATTCCATGGTTAAGCCAAAACCATGGTGACAATCAGCATGCAGCAGAATATAATGAAAGTGAGGAACTGTGAGCAGATTATGCTGACAGAAAGACTCCTTCTTTCCTTGCACTGTAAGTGATAGTCTGTCAAACAAACACCAGCCAATGTTTTTGAGCTCCATCTAACAACACAAACAATCCAGTCCAAAAGCCTGAAAATCTCTGATGTTCAACCAAGGGAAAGTTGCCATGGAATTATAATGAGAGACAATATATTTCTACAGCAGAGCTGAAGACAAGAGATATATCTGTTCCATAAAGTTATTAAATAAGATGAAAATCCCTATGGCCAGTATTCAACATTGCTGAACTAAAAGTTCATAGCTGTTCTTGCTTATTTGATGGTTTGCTGTAGAGACTTCAAATTTAATAGGCTTTTTGAAAACTCCCCAAATCTCCTATAGTGTACAACATGAGTGTGCAAAAGGTACACACTGATAATTAAAACTTAAATGGGCATGCAGGAAGAAAATTTTTATTTACAGAAGAGTAGTCTCCAGAAAGTGTATAAAAGGGAGCAAACAGAGTATGGAGGTCTGTGACCAGCACTGATATAATTCTGTCAAGGTACAATATACATTTTATACTATGTCAGATAGTCAACAATTCCTAAAATATAGAAAAATAAAAACACCCTGGTAATATACATATGATCACACATTAGTGATGTGAAAACGTGAAACTACAGGAGCAGACAAACCTAGTACCTAACCTTATTGAACCCTTTTGGTACCCTTAACACCGAGATCCTCCTTTAAGATAAATTATAAAAGAAACTTTTTTGCTGTCTCAGTGATCTTGCTAGAATCTATGCAGTTTAAGTACCAGTACTTTACCAAATTTTACCCAAATATTCTTCTATTATAATCAGTAATGTTAGAATAGACATATCAGAAAGCAGGGCTTCTTCAAATCAGGAAGAATTGTAATAAATTGTCTTCCCTGTTTTATTCTTTCTGGTTGGGGGGGGGTTCTGGTTTTGTTGTTTGATTTGGTTGGTTTTGTGGGTTTTTTATGTGTGTGTTTTTCTGTGGGGTTTTATAATTTCACAGTAATTATTAGAGACTAGGCATTAAATTTGGATCTATGCTGGTATATGAAATAGTTGAGGGACCATTCTCTGTCACAGTAGGCAGCTGGCAAAGCACAGCTTGTTCCCATGAAGTTAAACTTCCTTAGCTCTAAACCAGCATGGTCCCACTCATTTTGTTCACTAGATGTGGTCCTTAGTCCATGATAGGTATGTTCTGCCTGGTATCATTGCAGGAGCCCAGTGTCTTGACATTGTAGATGCTAAGACACTAAGACTCACGCACATGTCCCAGCCCTCTAGTTTACTGCTTAGGAAATATCATTCTTTGGAAACACTGGTTTTGGCTAAGTTCAGAGTCACTGCATTTAACTCTGTTAAAGCAGATGTTCATGTCACCTGCAGAATGTCCACTGATAAGCTCATTATCTAGCAAATTCTGCAGCCATTGTCTGCAGATTTCATTGTTGTTGTCACAATGCTTATGTGATTGCACGGGAAACAGAAAGAAACTGAGTAATCAGTGACTCCACCAAAAAAAATAACTAGTAATTTGGTCTTCTGAAGGGACTATGAGATACATCCATGGAAATTAACACCAATTTATTGTTTTGACAGTTTTTATAAGTTATTTTTCTTGTTTAAAAAAAACCCACCCAAAACCAAATAAGATTCTTTTTTTGCCTAAATAGATCCCCATCTGCCCCAACTATAAATACATGAATATGCACTAGTGTGGAGAAAAAAATAAATAAATCTGACTTTGTTTACTTAATAGAAAGTTTCACTTTTTTCCTATTTGTTGAATACTTAATAATTGAAAATAGTTAAGTGATAAAAGTGTGTATAAAAACTATGTTTTTGAATACAAGGAAAACCAAGACAAAATAATTTATATTACCTTTGCCAAAGCTTGAGGTTCTCAAACTATTCAGAAAAAAAACCATCAGTTTTAGAAGATATATGATTAACTATAGGTTTGATTGCTCAGTCATTGTCTATGTTTTCGTTCTCAAGAGTAGCTGCAGCTTTATCTGTGCATTCCACATGATGTCAAGAGTAATGTATGAAAACCAAAGTATATAAATTGGAATCCTTAAAAATAAAACCCAAGCATGACCACATCACACTGCAACATATTTTCTTATAAAATCTTTGCAAGCAGTAGACAATCCAGGAGGCTCCTGGAGAGCCTTGATGACAGCTTCCTGAGGCAGGAAGGAGACACCCCCACCAGAGGGGAAGCAACACTTGATCTGGTGATTACCAATGGAAATGAGCTCATCAGGGATCTCAAGATTGGAGGCAGCCTGGGTGGCAGTGACCATGCACTGGTAGAATTCATGCTAATTAGAGTCAGAGCTCATTCAAAAAGCACAGTCAGGACCTTGAACTTCAGAAAAGGAAAATTCCAGCTCTTCAAGGAGGTAGTCAATAGGATATCCTGGGAAACAGTCCTCAGAGACAAGGGGGCAGAACAGAGCTGGCAGATTTTTAAGGGCACTCTTCAGTGACTGTAAGAGATCTTGATCCCCAGGTGTAAGAAATCAAGCAAGAAAGGGAAGAGACCAGTGTGGCTGAGTCAAGACCTACTGGTCAAATTAAAAAGCAAGAAGGAGCTTCACAGGTGGTTGAAGCAGAGATAAATACCCTGGAAGAGTATGGGGATGCTGCCCAATTATGTAGGGATGAGGTCAGAAGGGCCAAGGCATTGTTGGAGAAGAAGATGGCAAGGGATATAAAGAATAACAAGAAGGGATTCTACAGGTATGTAAATAAAAAAATGAAGATTAAGGAAAACATACCCCCCCTGAAAAGTAAAAAAGGTAGGGTAGCAATAATGGATGAGGAGAAGGTTGAGATTCTCAACAATTTTTTTTCCTCAGTTTTCACTGACAAGGTCTCTCCCAGCACTTCCCAAGTTAAACTGCAAGGTGTGCACCAGGATGGTGAAGTCCCCCCGACTGTATGTGAATATCAGGTTTGTGACCACCTGAGGAACCTGGACACACATAAATCCACAGGACCTGATGAAATTCATCCCAGAATCCTGAAAGAATTGACTGATGTAGTCACCTGGCCACTTGCCATAATATTTGAAAAGTCTTGGCAGTCAGGTGAAGTCCCTGGGGACTGGAAGAAGGGACATGTTACACCCATTGGTAAAAAGGGTAGAAAGCAGGACCCTGAAAACTCTCACCCTGTCAGCATCACCTCTGTGCCTGGGAAGATCATGGAGCAGATTCTCCTAAAGAGTCTAACAAAGCAAATATAGGACAGTGGGCTGATGGAGGAGCCAACATGGCTTCAGCAAGGGCAGGTCCTGCCTGACGAATCTAGTGGCTTTCTATGATAAGGTGACTACCTCCATGGACAAAGGATGACCTGTAGATGTGATCTATCTGGACTTCTGCAAAGGTTTTTACATAATTCCCCACAACATCCTATTTCTTATAGAAATTTAATAGTTGCAAATCCATCTTTACATAAAATAAGATAAAAATTATATTAACACATTCTTTGCCTCAAGAATACTCACATCAAAGTGAATACTCGAATACTCAAAAAAAATAATATTTTTTTTT